>OZ018320.1:70752744-70900244 GCA_963969495.1 Ceratothoa steindachneri
ATCACCAGCTAGTTAGATTTACCGTCAAGATCCCGAAGGTAAGGTCTGTTGCCAGTCAATCAAAGAAACTTGACTTGAGAAGAGCAGACTTTGCAAGCCTTCGAGCTGGGCTGACTGATGTAAGGCTAGCGGTATGCGAAGAGGTTGAGGATTCGTGGAACAATTTCAAAAATAAATTCATGAGTCTTCAATCAAGTTGCATCCCTCTGAAATGCCTCCGTCGGTCTTCTGTTCAACCAAAGTGGTTTAATCGAGAAATCGGCCAACTGCTTAGGGAGAAGAGAAATGCGTAACGGCGATCGAAGATCTCGGGTGACTTTGACGAGTACCGGAGGCTAGCCAGGAGAGTGAAGTCCAGCATAAGGGCGGCTAAGCGTACTGAGGAACTCCGAGTGGCGAGACTCTGCAAGGAGAATCCCAAGGAGTTCTTCGGCTATGTAAATAGCCGTAAACCAATCCATCGTAGGATTGGGCCCTTAGTGGACGAGGAGGGTGCATTAACTCAGTCAGATGCAGAAAATGCTAACTTCTCAATGACTACTTCTCCTCAGTGTTTACTAAAGAGTGTGGTCCCATCCCCCAGCCCACGGATTCCTACTCGAGGGAAAAGCTGGAGGCAATGGACTTCACCGAAGGAGAAATAAAGAAAAAGATCGCTGACCTAAAGACGAATAAGTCCCCTGGACCGGACGGGTTTCTACCCAAGGTGTTGAAGGAAGTGTGCGATGAAGTATCACGACATCTGTGCGCTATCTTTAACATGTCAATCCGGACCGCATGCGTTCCTAGAGAGTGGCGTGAGGCGGAGGTGACTCCGATCTTCAAGAAAGGAGCCCCCAGCCATCCGTCAAACTACCGACCTATCAGTCTGACTTCGATAGTCGGTAAACTCATGGAAAGCATGATGGTGGAGAAAATAACGTCGTATTTAGAGTCAAACCTGCTACTGAGGAGTTCCCAGCACGGCTTCCGAAGGCAACGGTCATGCCTGACGAACCTTGTGGAATTCTTCCACTTTGTGTTCAGTGAGCACGATCGGGACAAGGCGGTGGATGTGGTTTACTTAGACTTTCAGAAAGTCTTTGATAAGGTACCACACCGCCGCCTTCTCCGGAAAGTGCGAGCGCTGGGCATAGACGGAAAAGTAGCCAATGGATCGAGAACTGGCTAAGTGGCAGACGGCAACGGGTGGTGGTGAATGGACAGGCTTCTGAGTGGGTGCCCGTTACTAGCGGAGTGCCTCAAGGTTCTCACCTGGGACCACTACTATTCATCATCTACGTCAACGACATGGACGGTGACATGGTTGCGAAGATTTCCAAATTTGCCGACGATACCAAGCTTGGTATGAACGTTGCAAAGGATGGAAATACTGCCCGCCTGCAGGAAGATCTTTGGAAGATTGGGGAGTGGTCGGACACGTGGCAAATGCCTTTCAACGTGAACAAATGCAAAGTAATGCATATCGGCCACAGAAATCCCAAATCTCATTATATCCTTAAGGGCACTGCTATGGAATCCACCGACACTGAGAAGGACTTGGGTGTTGCTATCACTAGCGACCTCAAGTTCTCGAAACAGTGCATCGAGGCAGAGAAGAAAGCCCAAAGGATGTTAGGCTACATAAAGCACCAGTTTGGATACCGTAACAGGGAGATAGTACTTTGTCTGTACAACTCCCTGGTTCGGCCGCACCTGGAGTATGCCGTACAATTTTGGAGTCCTTCGTTTCGAAAGGACATCGCAAGGTTGGAACGCGTACAAGCTAGGGCAACCAAACTGATTCCCTCTATCCGACATAAAAGTTATGAGGATAGACTAAGGGAATTAGATCTGTTCTCGTTGGAAACCCGTAGACTGCGTGGTCAGCTCATCAAAGTTTTCAAAATACTTCGAGGGTTCGACAATGTTGACTACCGGGATATTTTCACACTGAGTGAGAACAGAACGCGCAATCACGGCTTCAAACTTGAACTGAAGCGTTACAACCGCAATCTGTGTGGAAATTTTTTCACTTACAGTATCTGCGGTATGTGGAACGCACTTCCAGTGGAAGTTGTCAACAGTGAATCTGTTGACCAGTTCAAGTCAAGACTAGACAAAGTCTTGAAAAGTGGCCGTTTAGGGACGCAAAACAATTGAGCAGCCATGTGCCCGCTCGATTGCTAGTCCAAAGGTACCCTCTTTGAATGGACCGTAAGGTCTCCTAGGGTACCTTCTTTCCTTGTAACTCCTTGTAACTCTCTCACTCTCTCTCTCACTCTCTCACTCACTCTCTCTCTCTCTCTCTCACTCTCTCACTCACTCACTCACTCACTCACTCACTCTCTCCTTTTTTTTGATAACGAAAATAGAGGGAGAGGTGACGCCCCCTTGTCGCGGGAAGAGAGATTGGGTGGACCCTTGACTTTTCGAGCTATGTCGGCGGGGGTACCTCTTCTGGTTACCCCTGGTAGGGCCTCCCTTGTCGATTTGGTCGGAAACGAGGTTCCAGACTAAGTGCGTCATTCCTTCCTTTTTCTACTCTATCCCTCTCCTTTTTTTACTTTTATGCTATCTCCCACTCATACAAAAAGAAAAAAAACAACAAAAAAAGCCTACTCCTATCATGTCACTCTTTCCCTTTCTTCATCTATCTACCTATAAGGACCTGGCAGCTACCTCATGCGTCAGAAGAGAGGCTTTGGAACCTCTATAAACAACGCCAATTGACGCTCACTGGTTGCGAGAGACTAGGACTAGAGGTGTCCTAGGCGTTGGGGCACGATGAATGGGATGAGGGTAGTGCCTCGTTAACCCCTTCCCTGGCGCGTAATTATTGACCGTTCCCAGTGACCGTGGACGGGTGCTTATGGTAGCATTGGTCCGAGGTGACGGCCCTTTGTTCCCATGTTGGTTGCCAGGCCAATAAAAAGCCTTGGGTCGAGTTCCTTGGTGTGGCGGGATATCCATTGAACGCTACTCCGAGATCCTGGCCGTTGTGAATGGAACTAGTAGGAGTTTAGTACGGAGCGTGCTTCGTTGTTGTTCACCTGGTGAGAAATGGATGGCCCCTTCGGGGACCTCAGTGCTGCTTGGTTGGTAGCCACGGCACGCCGAGGTTTGACGACTCGGTCGGACGAACAGCAGCACATAGAGCGTGCCTTGTGAAAGATCCGAAAACTCTCCGATCGATAGGCGGGAGCGACTTACGCTGGGAGAACTCACCAACCCCCCTTTTTTATCATTGATTGGTCACGAGTTTTCAGAGAGAGAGAGAAAGCGCTCAAAATGACAGGCAAAAAAGGACCCGTTCGTCTCAAACACAACTGTGTAATATGCCAGTTAGAAAAGTGGTGCGTTGACTTTCCGGAGGGCTGCTACTCAAAATGCAGCCCTGAAAGTATCTGCACTACTTGCATATTGACGCGAGAGGTGGAAAAATTAAAAGACCTCTATAGAGCCTCAGAGGAGAGAGCTAAGGTCCTTGAGGGAAAGTTGGAGAAGCTCGAAGCCCTTAACGTAGCTCAGGTTCGATGCCTAGAAGAGGCGCCGCCCACTGACGTTTCGGAATCCCCTGGTAATGAAGCGGACATTCCGGCATCATCTGAGGCTAAGCCAGCTGAGGCGAGAGAAAAGGAGAAAAAGAAGAAAGGAGAAACGAAGAAAAAAAAGAAAAAGAAGATAGTTGAAACAAGAGAACCCAAAATAGAAGAAAAACAGATAAAGAAGAAGAAAAAGAAAGATAAGAATGTGGAGAGTAAAGAGGAAAAGGGGAGGCCTCTTCCACAAGGGAAGACCCCGTCTTCAGAGACCAAGTGTCCGAAGGTCACCCTCATTGGTGACTCGCAAACACGGGATCTGCAGCCGCTGCTAGCGGCCCGCCTTCGCACTAGCGTGAAGGTAAGCTGCCTGTCAGGACGGGGTAACCACACCATCAGAGTAGAGGCAGAGAAAGCTCAGATTTCTGAGAATTCTGTTATTGCTCCGATGGTGAGCGGCAACGACCTCTACCTCAGAGGGGGTAAGGTTGGCCTCAGTGGTAAGACCATCCAAACAGTGATGGGAGCCGTGGACGAAAGGGCTTAAAACCCACAAACGTGTGGTGGTTGGGATGCTTCCGAGAAGAGGTCCATCCCGAACCGCTCACGAAAGAAACGTCGAAGTGAACAAAAGGTTGGCGGATCTCTGCACGGCAGAAGGAGTCTTCTTCGTGGACCCCTATCGTACCTTTATCGGTAGAGACGACCTCTACCAAAGGGACGGGGTACATCTCTCCTTTAAAGGGAAGGCCTTTCTCGCCAATCTAAATCAAGATGTCGTGGAACGCACCCAAAGGAGCGTTCGAAACAGAGCGAAAGCGGACGTGCGCCAGCATGCCCGTGTCACTCCTGGAACGACCTTCTCGGAGGTCGTCAAAAAGGGTGTGACCACGAAAACAGAGAAGCCGGGAAACGGAAGAGCGTAGGGAGTCCTACACTAGGGGACTCCCTCAAAGTTCTTCTGTTCAATGCGAGGTCAATCAGGAATAAGTTTCTTGAGCTCCGTGGCCTCGTAGTAACAGAGGAACCTGAGATGGTGGCCATAACGGAGTCGTGGATAAAAATCTCAAGCCGAGATTTTGAAGGTGAATTCACGATTCCCGGTTACCAGCTCTTTCTGAAAGATAGGCCAGACAGAGAGGGTGGCGGTGTGATGTTGTATGTCAAGGATACTCTCAACTCGACGGATTGCAACATCATATCCGACCATGAACTACTAGGTGTTGACCTAGAGATAGGTCCTGCCAAATACAGGACCCTGGTGCTTTATAGACCTCCTGCCCAACTCGTTGAAAAGGACAGATCTGTACCAGCTACTAGGAGAACTTGTCGAAGACAGAGTGTGTATCGTCATGGGGGATTTCAACACACAAGTTGACTGGGAAACCAGAGAACCCTGTGGCGAGAACGCACTACTCCTGGAGTTCACGAACAATGAGTTCCTCACTCAATGGGTGAGAGAGCCAACGAGAGGAGACAATATCCTCGAATTGGTTTTCACCTCTGAGGATGACATCGTTGAGGACCTCTCTGTTGGCGAAGAGCTCGGTGGCAGTGACCACCGACTAATTAGATTTGTAGTCAAAGTCCCCAAGGCAGAGCCTGCAACTAGTAAATCAAGGAAACTGGATTTGAGAAGAGCAGACTTTGCAGGTCTACGCGCGGGACTGACTGACGCGAGGCTAGAAGAGTGCGATGCTGTTGAAGACTCTTGGAACAGTTTCAAAACCACATTCATGAGTCTTCAATCGCGTTTCATCCCTCTGAAATGCCCCCGTCGGTCTTCTATTCAACCAAAGTGGTTTAATCGAGAAATCGGGCAACTGCTTAGGGAGAAGAGAAATGTGTACCGGCAATCGAAGATCTCGGGTGACTTTGACGAATACCGGAGGCTAGCCATGAGAGTGAAGTCCAGTATAAGGGCGGCTAAGCGTTCTGAGGAACTCCGAGTGGCGAGACTCTGTAAAGAGAATCCCAATGAGTTTTTTGGATATGTGAACAGCCATAAACCAATCCGTCGAACGATTGGCCCTTTGAGGAATGAGGAGGGGACATTAAAGCATTCAGATGCAGAAAATGCTAACCTCCTCAATGACTACTTCTCTTCAGTGTTTACTGAAGAGTGTGGTCCCATTCCCCAGCCGACGGATTCCTACTCGGGGGAAAAGCTGGAGGCAATGGACTTCACCGAAGGAGAAATAAAGAAAAAGATCGCTGACCTAAAGACGAATAAGTCCCCTGGACCGGACGGGTTTCTACCTAAAGTGTTGAAGGAAGTGTGCGATGAAGTATCACGACATCTGTGCGCTATCTTTAACATGTCAATCCGGACCAAATGCGTTCCTAGAGACTGGCGTGAGGCGGAGGTGACTCATATCTTCAAGAAAGGAGACCGTAACCAACCGTCGAACTACCGACCTATCAGTCTGACTTCGATAGTCGGTAAACTCATGGAAAGCATTATGGTGGACAAAGTGACGTCGTATTTAGAGTCAAACCTGCTACTGAGGAGTTCCCAGCACGGCTTCCGAAGGCAACGGTCATGCCTGACGAACCTTGTGGAATTCTTCCACTTCGTTTTCAGTGAGCACGATCGGGACAAGGCGGTGGATGTGGTCTACCTAGACTTTCAGAAAGCCTTTGATAAGGTACCACACCGCCGCCTTCTCCGGAAAGTGCGAGCGCTAGGCATAGACGGAAAGGTAGCCGGCTGGATCGAGAACTGGCTAAGTGGCAGACGGCAACGGGTGGTGGTGAATGGACAGTCTTCTGAGTGGGTGCCCGTTACTAGCGGGGTGCCTCAAGGTTCTGTCCTGGGACCACTACTATTCATCATCTACGTCAACGACATGGACGGTGACATGGTTGCGAAGATTTCCAAATTTGCCGACGATACCAAGCTTGGTATGAACGTTGCAAAGGATGGAAATACTGCCCGCCTGCAGGAAGATCTTGGGAAGATTGGGGAGTGGTCGGACACGTGGCAAATGCCTTTTAACGTGGGCAAATGCAAAGTGATGCATATCGGCCACAGAAACCCCCAATCTCAGTATATCCTTAAGGGCACTGCTATGGAATCCACCGACACTGAGAAGGACTTGGGTGTAACAATCACTAGTGACCTCAAGTTCTCGAAACAGTGCATTGAGGCGGAGAAAAAGGCCCAAAGGATGCTAGGCTATATTAAGCGCCAGTTTGGTTATCGGAACCAGGAGATTGTACTGTGCCTGTACAACTCTCTTGTCCGACCGCACCTGGAGTATGCTGTACAATTTTGGAGTCCTTCATTGCGAAAGGACATCGCGAGATTGGAACGCGTACAAGCTAGGGCAACCAAGCTGATTCCCTCTATCCGACATAAAAGTTATGAGGATAGACTAAGGGAATTAGATCTGTTTCGCTGGAAACCCGTAGACTGCGTGGTCAGCTCATCGAAGTTTTCAAAATACTTCGAGGGTTCGACAATGTTGACTACCGGGATATGTTCACACTGAGTGAGAACAGAACGCGCAATCACGGCTTCAAACTTGAACTGAAGCGTTACAACCGCAATCTGTGTGGAAATTTTTTCACTTACAGTATCTGCGGTAAGTGGAACGCACTTCCAGTGGAAGTTGTCAACAGTGAATCTGTTGACCAGTTCAAGACAAGACTAGACAAAGTCTTGAAAAGTGGCCGTTTAGGGACGCAAAACAATTGAGCAGCCTTGTGCCCGCTAAATTGCTAGTCCAAAGGTACCCTCTTTGAATGGACCGTAAGGTCTCCTAGGGTACCTTCTTTCCTTGTTGTTACTCTCTCTCTCTTTGACGAAACGGTTACAAAGGAAGAGAAGGCCTCCATGGTCCAGAACACGAAGAAGGAAGGAAAGGGACTAAAACGTCTGGACGGAAAGGCCCTCAATCCCAACAAGCCTCTATCAGGCTTCTTCAGTTCCTGGATGAGAAAGGTGCTGGATCTCCTGCTCCCAGGACAAGGAGAGGTACTGGCCACACTTTGGCTTACTACGACGCCAGTTGGGAGGGGGATCCTCTCTTCTGCAAGATGAAGAGGGCGATCGACCAGGTGAAGGTGGTCAATGACATAGCGAACGGGGAGTGGCCTTGATGACCACCTTCAACGCGGCCATCACCCGAGAAGAAGCTCATAAGCAGTTAATTTTGAAGGTAGTGGCTAATGACAGGAGGAAGTGTCCCACGACCTCCAAGGTAGCCCTACTGAAGCCCGAGCGATCGGACTCCAAATAAAGCAAGGAGGTCCTTACGGAACTGTTTTTTGTCTTGTTTCAGTTCTCAGTGATGTCATTCTATTTGTACTTCTCTGCGTGCGAAAGGAAATATATTAGAACTGCTTTTTTCATATTTGCTAACTTTTTGTTTTCTTTTTTGTTTGTTTTTGAAAAATTGTTGTTTCGTGGAGGACCCCTAAGCAATGTCCGATTACAATCAAATTTGGCACGAATCTTCTACTTTTTTAGTGGAACAAAAACATGTGGCCCAAAGGTGTTTGCAACATGTGACATTTTGAACAAGTCTACTCTGTATCTTTTTACTGCTTCCATGTCGTCTCTGTATATGGTCAAAGAACCTTCGGCAGGCATCGAGGCTAGGAGAGGGTACTCCGTGTATTAGGGCAGGGTGGGCACCCAAGCTGCAGATCTCACCCTGGCATTCCCTTGCGGGTGCGTAAAGGGGTATATAAGGAAAGAAGGATAGGGCAGTAGAAGAAAAGGAGTCAGAAGAATGCAGGAATGCTAAAACCCAGCATAACAATCAGAGCCAACAAAGAAAACTTGTGAGAAGAGGCTTTTAAATAAAGGCGGAACGAAAAATGCTAAACTGGAAATATCTTGTGAAGCCAATGTAGGTTCAATCTAGTAGGAGACTACCGGGGAAGCTGAGGCCGAGAGGTTGAGTCGTTGCTCCGGGTGGCAGGGGAAAGTCTATACGTTCCCCTCACCCTGCAGGGCACTTATTCGGGAAATAGTCATATAATTATTAAAAATATTATATTCATTGCGCGAATTAAGCAGGGAAAAATGCACCCTCCCCGATCGCAGCGCACCCTTTGAAAGATTTCTTCTCAGCAAATCTTTTTTAAGCGCTAATCTGGCTACTACCGAGTAGGGCCTAGGTCGCCCGAATCATCGGGGTATTACAGCCAGCTCAGCTGTGCGTGTAAGTTAGAGGAATTAATAGATAGAACAAGACTAATAAAAAAAGAAATATAGTAATAAGGAATGTTCAACGAGATATGTCGCCTTTAAATACTTGAAACAAATTTGGAAAAATACGATTTGAGCATTTTGCCGGGGTAAAAAAGAGCAAAAGAATTAGAAAGTGAGGGAATTACGAATCTGTGAATTCATTAGCACGGTCGATTGTTTTTTTTTTTAAGAGCTCATCTGGCGACACCCAACTTGGGAAGTCACCATATTAAAAACCTGCCTGGTACTAGGCTACTTTAGAATAAAATTCAAAAAGACCAAAAAAAACACAAACACCAAAAATTTTAATAAAAAAAAGAACAGGAAGCGAGCAGGAGCATACGACCAATAAGGGTAAAAAACA
Organism: Ceratothoa steindachneri; assembly: GCA_963969495.1. Taxonomy (NCBI): domain Eukaryota; kingdom Metazoa; phylum Arthropoda; class Malacostraca; order Isopoda; family Cymothoidae; genus Ceratothoa; species Ceratothoa steindachneri. The sequence goes on from OZ018320.1 coordinate 70,761,833, forward strand.
AAAGCAAAAAAAAAACCCAAAACATGGTTAAATAGTAAGGAGAAGACCGGCCTCCCTCCAAAAGACAACAAGTCCACCAGTCAATATACACGCACTCGTCCCGAGTACAAGGGACAGGCGGTAGCGACCCCGCCCATCCCGGTACCGGGACAGGTATCGTGCGCTAAGATCACCCAGACTGGGACATTCGACAAGAATGTGCCGAAAAGTCTGGGGCACGACGCAGACATAACAATAGGGCGCAGGCGAGCGATCCATCAAAAAGCGATGTGTCACAGGAGTGTGTCCGTTTCGGAGACTACAGAAAGCGACCTGAAGCCGTCGCGGCATTTGGGGATAGATCCATGGGAACAGTCGCAGGGCAATAGCACGCAACTTTATGTTCCATTCGACCGTCTCCCATCTTCTTTGCCAAGCAGTCCGAAGAGCTGCCCGTATTCCTGCCATGTAGTCGGTGTGAGGAAGAGCGAAACGCTGGTCCGGTCGCAGAGTCCTCGCGGACTCTTTGGCGCCCTCATTCCCCGCAAAATTTCTACATGTCCAGGAACCCAGCAGAACATAATCTCGACATCCGCCCGGCTCGCCAAAACGTGGCGTCACGGATATCGCGAACCAGGGCATGCGGATATTCAAATGCCCCGAGAGCACTCAGGAAGCTATGAGTCGCTAAATATCACAAGCGGGTCTCTGAACCGGGCAAGTCGCGTAATTTCCCGTACCGAATGGTGTATTGCCACCAGCTCGGCAGTGAAGACAGACGCAGCGCTTGGTAGAGCCCCGCTGACTTCAAACAGAGGGGATACGGCGTGGAAGCCGACCCCCTCTTGGGACTTGGAGCCATCCGTATACACTGGCACGGTTCCAGCGTGACATGATGTGTGCTCCAAAAAGGTCGAATGCAATACTCCCGGCGCTGTACAAGCTTTGGGAGCGGAGGCGTGGCGACAAATAGCCAAATGTGGTACCCTCCAGAGTGGCGTCCTGGGCAGAACAAGGATCGCCACCGGCTCGAGAGCTATACCTAGCTCTCTAAGGAGGTTCCTGGCCCTAAACCCAAACGGATTAGGGTATGACTGGTGACTCTCGGCGCATAGGCTCCGTCGAAATCAGCTGCGAATGCAGTGAGAGCTGTTGGTAACTGAGAGAGGCGCCGGGCTCACGCGTACAGGAGAATAATGCACTGTACACGGCGTAGAGCGAGTGGCATCTCCCAAGCATCATCTATTATGCTCTCAATGGGGAAGTGCGGAAGGCACCGGTCGCAAGGCAAAGGCCGGTGTGGTGGATCGAGTCCACCTTCCGCAATAAACGCTCGGCTGCGGATCAATAGAACTCGCATCCGTAATCGAGCTTCGAACAAACAAAGGATCGATAAAAAAGTAAGGCAGTAGCCCTATCATCGCCCCAAGCGCTGAACGTCACGGAAGGGAAAATGTCCATGGCGCGGGTACAAGAGACCCTAAGGCTGCGAATATGAGCCTCCCAGGTGAGGCGTCGGACAAATACAAGACCAAGGAAACGGTGCGATTCAACCACTTCCAGGCGTAGCCCATTAAGAAACAAGTCTGGGTCTGGGTGGAGCCGTGGATGGCAGCAGAAGTGCACCACCTTAGTCTTGGCCAAGGAAAGCCGAAACCTGTGCGCGTCGGCATAGGGAGAGATGCGGTTCAATGCCTGTTGGAGTGGACGCTCCAGAGTTGGCATCTGGGCGGCGCTAAAATAGATCGAAAGGTTTTCCACGTCGAGTGTAGCGAGAACATCTTCCGGCAGCACCGAGGTGATGCTGTTGATGCTCAGGGCAAAGAGTGTGACACTAAGGACACTAACCTGCGGGACACCCTCTTCCTGCTCAATTGGGCAGGAAAAGGCTCCCCCCACCCGTACGCGCAATCGACGATCTCGCAAAAATTCAGATATAAACATTGGGAGTCGTCCCCTCGCCCCCACCGCGTGGAGTCTCCATGATACCGTATCGCCATGCGGTATAATAGGCCTTCTCCAGAACGAAAAACACCATTGAGTAGTTCTATCTAGGAAGGAAGGCCTCGCAGACGGCATTTTCCAGTCGGAGCAGAGCATCCAACGTGGATTTTTTTTTTTTTTTTTAAGGGGCTATCTGGCGACTGCCGACTTAGGCATAAGTCGCCGTAAACAAACAGCCTAGTTCTGGGCTACTTTAAAAAATTGAAGAGGAAACAAAAATAAAAAGAAATAACAATAACAAAACAATAACAAAACCAACAATTAAACCTGGTTAAATGAAAGGGAGTAGGCCGGCCTCCCCCCAAAAGTCAACTAGTCCACCAGTCAATCTGCACGCACTCGTCCCGAGTACAAGGGACAGGCGGTAGCGACCCCGCCCATCCCGGTACCGGGACAGGTATCGTGCGCGAAGATCACCCAGACTGGGACATTCGACAAGAATGTGCCGAACAGTCTGGGGGACGACGCAGTCGTTGCAATAGGGCGCAGGCGAGCGCTCCATCAAATAGCGATGTGTCACAGGAGTGTGTCCGTTTCGGAGACTACAGAAAGCGACCTGAAGCCGTCGCGGCATATTGGGATAGATCCATGGGAACAGTCGCGGCGCAATAGCACGCAACTTTAGGTTCCCTTCGACCGTCTCCCATCTTCTTTGCCAAGCAGTCCGAAGAGCTGCCCGTATTCCTGCCATGTAGTCGGTGTGAGGGAGGAAGAGCGAAACGCTGGTCCGGTCACAGAGTCCTCGCGGACTCTTTGGCGCACTCATTCCCCGCAAAATTTCTACATGTCCAGGAACCCAGCAGAACATAATCTCGACATCCGCCCGGCTCGCCAAAACGTGGCGTCACGGATATCGCGAACCAGGGGATGCGGAGATTCCAATGCCCCGATAGCACTCAGGGCGCTTTGTGAGTCGCTATAGATCACAATCCGGTCTCAGAACCAGGCACGTCGCGTAATCCCGCGTACCGAGTGGAGTATTGCCACCAGCTCGGTCGTGAAGACAGACGCAGCGCTTGGTAGAGCCCCGCTGACTTCAAACAGAGGGGATACGGCGTGGAAGCCGACCCCCTCTTGGGACTTGGAGCCATCCGTATACACTGGCACGGTTCCAGCGTGACATGATGTGTGCTCCAAAAAGGTCGAACGCAATACTCCCGGCGCAGTACAAGCTTTGGGAACAGAGGCGTGGCGACAAATAGCCAAATGTGGTACCCTCCAGGGTGGCGTCCTGGGCAGAACCAGGGGCGCCACCGGCCCGAGAGCTATATCTACCTCTCGAAGGAGTTTCCTGGCCCTAAACCCAAAGGGCTTAGGGTATGACTGGCGTCTCTCGGCGGCATAGGCACCATCGAGATCAGCTGCGGATGCAGTGAGAGCTGTTGGCGACTGAGGGAGGCGCCGGGCTCGCGGGTACAGGCGAGTGATGCACTGCACGCGGCGCAGAGCGAGTGGCATCTCTCCAGCATCGACCAACAGGCTCTCAATGATGAAAGTGCGGAAAGCACCGGTCGCAAGGCGAAGACCAGTGTGGTGAATCGAATACACCTTCCGCAATAAACGCTCGGCTACGGAAGCATAAAACTCGCATCCGTAGTCGAGCTTCGAACGAACAAAGGATCGATAAAAAAGTAAGGCAGTAGCCCTATCAGCGCCCCAAGCGCTGAACGTCACGGAGCGGAGAATGTCCATAGAGCGGGTACAAGAGACCCTAAGGCTGCGAGTATGAGCCTCCCAGGTGAGGCGTCGGTCGAATACAAGACCAAGGAAACGGTGCGACTCAACCACATCCAGGCGCACCCCATTAAGAAACAAATCTGGGTCGGGGTGAAGCCGTGGATGGCGGCAGAAGTGCACCACCTTAGTCTTGGCCAAAAAAAAAACGAAACCTCTGCGCTTAGGCATAGCGAGAGACGCGGTTCAATGCCTGTTGGAGTCGACGCTCCAGAGTTGGCATCTGGGTCACGCCAAAAGAGATCGAAGGTCGTCCACGTAGAGCGTAACGAGAACATCTTCCGGCAGCACCGAGGTGATGCCGTTGATGCTCAGGGCAAAGAGTGTGACACTGAGGACACTTCCCTGCGGGACACCCTCTTCCTGCTCCTTTGGGCCGGAGAGGGCTCCCCCCACCCGTACGCGGAATCGACGATATCACAAAAATTCAGATATAAACATTGGGAGGCGTCCCCTCGCCCCCATCGTGTGGAGAGTCTCCATGATACCGTATCGCCATGCGGTATCATAGGCCTTCTCCACATTGAAAAAGACCGTGGCGTAGTGCTGTCTACGAAGGAAAGCCTCGCCGACGGCGCATCCGACGTGGAGTGAAATGAAACTTGCAGAAGCCGTACTGTGCAGAAGATAGGTGGCCTCCGATGTCCAGGAAAAAGGCTAATCTAACATTTACCAATTTCTCCATCAACTTGCACACGCAAGAGGTTAGAGAGATTGGGCGGAAACCGGTCGGAGTAGAGTGATCTCTCCCCGGTTTGCGAAAGGCGAGCACAGTAGCGATTCGCCAGGAGTCTGGGAGAAGACCTTCCACCCAGATCCTGTTGAACAAATCTAACAGAAAGGCCATGCCTCACTCACCCAGGTGTCGAAGCATGGCGTACGGGACATCGTCCGGACCATGGGCGGTGTCCACGCACGAAGCGAGGGCGGAGCGCAACTCACTCACAGTAAACTTGTCGTTGAAGGGTTCTCCGCCTCTGGAGGTAAAAGTCCAGACGGCGGCCTTCCGCGACATCACGACGTGCAATGAATGCTGGCGGAGAAGCATCCCGGCTAGAGAATGCAGGGAAGGCGGTCGCGAAGGATTCCGCCACGGACGCGGGACCCGAAATAGCGGTCCCATTCTCGTGGAGAACGGCAGGGAGGTCCTGCGAGAACTTGCCCCGAATCCTTTTGACTCGCCTCCACACCTCTACCAGAGATGTCCTCCCTTTGAGTGAAGACACGTATGCCCGCGAAGAAGAGCGGCAGGCATGCTTTGAAATATACCGGAACCTAGCCCTAGCCCGACGAAATTCAGCGACAGTGAAATCATTCGGGCGGCGCTTATAGCGCATGTAGGCCTAACGCTTCTGTTTGAGGGCCGTCTCACACTCGGCCGACGACCACGGGAGTGATCGGCGTGCAAAACGGCCAGACGTTCTAGGAATAGTAGTCAGGCCCGTGGCGATGAGGTTACCGGAGAAGAACTCAAAGGCCTCATCTACCAACCTACACTCCTCGACTGAGATAGAGAATTCAGTCATTTCCTAGGAGGCAGGCCACCGCAACCACGCCAAGCACCACCGAGGTGGGCTCTCAGGCGGCAGTTGCCCTGAAAATTATATTTGAATAGGAAAGTGATCACTACCATGGAGGTCATCGACCCCCCCCCCCGAATCAAAATCAGGCTGAGCATCCGAAGGGCACAGAGATAGATCAAGGCAAGAAAATGAAGCGGTAGGACACCTATCTCAAGCTCTTCGATCAGATCGACAAGGACTTGTCCCCTGGGATTTATTGAGTAATCTCCCAGAGAGGATGCCTGCCGTTCAGATCTCCAAGCAAGAGAAAGGGCCTCGGCAACCATGCCACGACGCGGCGGAATTCCTCCGCGTCGAAGTCAGCTGACGGTGGAATGTGATCAGAAATGATAGTATACCTCCTATCCAGATGAAGCTGCACAGCCACTGCCTGAAAGGAGGTATCTAAGGTGAAAGCAATAACGAAGGCATCATCCCGGGTGTAAACCGCGAATCCCCCAGCACCGGACATCTCGTGGTGGTGGAGTCGGGAGACCCTTATACCCAGGGAGGGTGGGCAGGGGGCACGCGCCTAGCATGGTTTCCTCAGAAAAATAGCTAACGGGGCACGGGACGAAACGAGCCTCCGCAGCTCCTCCCAGTTGGTCCGGAGTCCACGACAATTCCATTGAAAGAATATGCCCTCCAGGCCTAGCTCGGAGGAGACGCGGGAGCCCCCCTCGAACACAAGACCCTCAGGGGAATGGCCGTACGCTTCCCGGGGCAGAACCCCGGGCGCTGTTGGCCGGACAAAGCGCTGAAGGCGCTGTCGCCTTCGAGGACTTATTGGGGAAGGTTGGGCTCGCCATGCGAGTCTTTTCCTCCCTCCACCTCGAAACCTTAGGCTGGAGTTGGGGCTTCAGAGGCGGGGGGCCATTTTTCGAGGAACTACCGTCTCCAAACCAATCAGTCCACCACTAGTCGCAGGCGAAGGAGCCGAACCTCCTTTCGGGTCACAGCTTTAGGAACACCAGAAGATGGCCTGGCGACCAACTTCAGTGAAGGCGCGTAGCCGTTTCGCATTAAGGGAAACGGTCACGCTGGGGAGAAGAGGGAAGGAGCCCTGGTTTTAACCGGGACTTGATGTGAACCCATTGTGCCCCCAGCTTTACCAGGGGAGCGCCCTAGTTGAGTAGAACCCGCAGAAGGGCTGCGAATACGCGCGGGTAACAACCGTGCTCTTTGTCTTGGATGGGCCAGGAGCAGAGGGTGCCTTTCTAATCCATTGAGGCAGAAGACGTCCCAGGCAGAGGCGGGCGCGCAAGGGCCAAGTCCCTAGTCTCGCAAAATGAGAGTCGATCCAGGGCCTGAACGGCCAGAATTTCTTTCTCAATCAGATATACACAACATCGCTTCGAAGAAGCGGAGTGCGGCTCTCCGCAATTGACACATTTGGCCACACACGATTTAGACTTATGGTGTGCGGCCTTGGAGCAATTTACAGACTTCGGGTGACCCTGACTTTGAACGTCTACATGAACGATTCGTATGACAGTAATAGCACCGCCGTGGCAGTGGCATGAATGCCTTTATGCGGTAGCAATACCAACCGGCACGCACCGACTTAGGGAGCTTGTCACAGCCGAATGTGACAAAGAGTGCAGGGGTGAGTCTCGAGGCCCCTCCCTGTTTTCTCACCACACGTTCGACCTTGACCGCCCCATGGTCGGCGAGCTCTAAGGTGATGTCTTCTATGGAGTAGTCAACGAGTTCCCTCGCATAAACTACTCCTTTCACAAAGTTCATGGTAGAGTGCGGCGTCACATTCACCGGGGTGCTATCAAGTGTCCGTAGAGCACTTATCTTGGCCGCCTCGGAGGTAAAGGCGGCATTCGCCAGAAGGCTCCCGTTCGAGAAACGGGTTACCTTCGGCTCTCTACCAATTACACTAGCTAATGCTCTCCTCTGATGGATCATGTTGACCTTGGCCAACATGCTACCATCAGTGGATCGAATAACGAGGAAGCGTTTGAAGCCAGCGGGCTCGAAAACGCCAGGAGGTAACCTCTGAATGAGAGGGGCCCGATGTTATCGAGGCTCCGCCCTGCGCTCTATTCGTCTTAGTCATAGTCGGGGGCTGCGCACCAGGGGGGGCAGAGGGGTCGGATGTGCGGATCTTGGCTTGGTCGCTTACCAAAGTGGAAGGAGACCCATCGTTTCCCGCAGCCCCCGCTGATGGAGAGGAGCCCAGAGTCTTCTTAGTCTTTTTCTTATTTTTTTTTCTTTTAGGAGCAGAGGGCGGGGAATGAACCCGCTTCTCCCCTTCGTCGGCAGAAGCCCTTAGGCCAGATGGACCGGCCTCAGCCAGGTCCTTCTCCGAGATAGAGAAGGTCCTGGTAGTCGCAGGGGCACCGTTTGGAGAAGATCCCTTCCCTCATTGTACTGCCTTGGAAACCGGGGCCGTTTGAGGAGGACTTTGCATAGGGGCGGATTCGAGTTCAGTGCTTGGCGCCGAGCCAAGATTCCCTACCATGGAAGGCCCTACCGTCTGAGGCTGGGTTGCCTCAAGGACCATGTCTATCTCAGGAGGGCCTCCAGTTGGCCATCCCCTCCCAGGACACCGTAGGTCCCGTTGGTAGCGTCACTAGTCATGTGTGGGGAGGCACAGGCCTTGACCCAGGCAAGGTTCAATATTCTTGCCAGCAGGTCTTTTGAGGGAAGGGACCGAAGGGGCCTGGCTTCCCTCTCCCCCCTAAGGGGGTTTGCCCTACCGAGCCGCTTCACTGGGGAGCGGTCGGCTATGAGCTGCCTGCTGGATTCTTGGCAACCCCTTGAAAAGAAAAGGGGGGACTGCCACATGAAAAGGGGAGGTGCCCGAAAGCACCTCCAGAGAAGGGGGTGAGGGCAAGTCCCCGGCACTCGTAGCCGAACGAGAGGAGTAAGCCTACTCTCAGGTTAGAGAAATATGGAGGGTCCCCTGCGCAAGCACAGGGGTGGGGACCTCCATTTTTTTCTGTGGAGCTGCCCGAGGGCGGCTCCGTTGATGACACAGGGGAAATTAAGGGGAGATTTTGATTTTTATCATCATTGGGCATAGTGATCCTATTTGTTTCACGGGATGCAATCGCTCATGACCCCTCGCAGTAGCCCGCACTGCAAGAGGTGCTTACAGGCCTGGCAGAGCCAGATGCCGCCATTCAGGACCACCCCTCCCGCCTGGTGGCCTGGCAGTCCATCGGCATGGCGGCTTCACCTTAGACACGGCGTAAAACTGATAGTGTGTGAAGAGGAAAGGAAAAGGGATGTGAGGAAGGTATGGGTGGGGATGAAGCAGGTTGTTAAAAACCCACCATCCCAAACGTGAGCTCAGAGGTTAGGGAACATTGTCCCCTCCCCCCTCAGCCCCGATCCGGGACGGTTGGCTGAGAAGGAGGTCAGCATCTACCCTGTGAAATTAGAGGCTGACCAGAGAAAGTTGTGGGAGAGGTTGTATGAAAAGCGACAAAGTAAGGGAGAAATACAGGCTGCCTGAAAGGAAAGGAGGCTAAGCTGGGAGCGGACGGGGTGTTGAGTCCCGTCAGCACGGCGGCCAGGATGGCAAATCGCAGCTCCCCTTACGGGGTTAGCACGGTCGATTGGCGTGTTGGTCCGTTACCAAGCAACGCGTAATGACGCCATTTCACGTGAAAGGAATCAAATGGATCAGTAGATGCTAAGAGACAGACAAGCAGGAAAAAAAGGGAATAAATAACCAGTTTTATTTGTGGGGATTCCTAAGACCCAGAAACAAACCCGAGTGCAAGGAGGGAGAGAGCAGGCACCAAACGACAGCAATGTCGGCCGTTTTTGTTTTTTTTTTAGTTGGTCTCGACTGTAGACTGTCATTAAGCCGCCGAATTCAAGTCTATCAATGCCGCCTATTAATGGGACAGAAGCCCTTGCTGAGAAATGACGATACGAGGAAAATAGAAAGACGAAGAAATTACAAGAAAACGGTCGCAATGTCCACTGGATTCCATTAAGTTTGAGAACCAATAGAAAAAACATGAGGATAAACCAGAACTAAAAGACCAAAACGCAAGGAACACAATATAAGCTGAACTCATGAAGAGGTCTAAGGACAGAAGAACGAGAGAATAATTATAGGGGAACAAAAAAAGTTAAAGTTATCCATTGCAGCCAATCCCCTCTTATGCCTCTCCTCTCCATTACTATGTGGGGCGGGGAGGGCACATGTCCTAATCCATTATCACAACTCAATTTCATTAATTAGAAGAAAATAATCCTACCCAATTTTACTGTCACTGGAAACTCCTCAATTGACAAAGCGAAATTGTGGTTTCGATTCGAGGTCATTCAGCAGAAACGCCCTTATCTGGGCGGATGCGAGCTCAGTCAGAGGCGCCATCGGGCAAGTGCATCGGGGTGGATTGAAGCAAACACCTTCCAGAGAGGAGCGCCTCGTTGCCAACGCTCGCCCATTAAAAATGGTACAAACGAGTCGGGAATAATAAAATGTACCAAACTGAAGGCGTAAGGGAGAAGTGAAGAGACTTCTTGGAACACTAGGAATCTGGGGGGCATGCAACCCTCCACAACCTGTCCAACTTCCACAAAGAAGAGTACACATTAAATGACTTTCAGGTAACAGCTGACAATAACCGTACCACTTTTCAAGCTTGGTAAAGTACCCCCCCTCCCGCCGTCCCCGCAAACCGGCAACGATGAAGAAAAGAAGCCGGATACGACCGCCAAGTCACGCTCATTCAACTGACGGAATTTCACTAACGGAATATTCGCCTTCGCCCGAGACAGAGAAGGGTTTAATCACGCCAAACATGGCCGGAAAATAGCGAGCTAGAATTGTACAACTTATTAATTCTATATCAGTGTGAGTGGCATCTAGCAAAGCCTATTGTCCAAAAGGTTATTTTCTACTATTCTATATTTCTAAATAGTGTTGTTGCGTATGAGCAACTATTAACTTCTTGCAGATCTTTCTTTGTACATAGCGGGGAGTGGGAGGATTCCGACTTGGATGCAGCCTAACATAATTGCCACAGGCTCGACATAACGAAACAAAAAATATTTATTTTTGAAGTGGACCAAAACCAACGGCGGCCACTCCGGCAGAAAGTTCGGGGATAATTGGTAAAACGGTGAGCTAATCTCCCGCACGAACCCCTCTTTCCCAGCAAGGAGGTACCTTTTCGGGGCCTTCAGTGTCCAAACATTCCGCACCGGTCGAACGTTTGTAATCCCCACTGGCGAAGAAGCAAGTACTGCGACAACCACGCAACCCTGTGTCGTCGCCAGCAGCATGGACGAAAACATCTGCAAGAGTGTACCCGTATAGACTGTTACACTTAGTACCCGGAGAAGGCGCCCCCCCCCCCCGTATCAAACAAGATTGAAACTACCTGTGCTTTTTCTTTCGAAACCTCTTATCGCTCATTTTCCTGAGTGGTGGCGACTTTTGCAGAAGAGTCGCCGACCAGCTTTCGTACATTAATCCCGTCTGATCAAAGATAGAGGGGAGGGGGGTTCCCTCTCTCTTGACGCACAGGATGGGGTGGTACATTTTAACATAGCAGCATTCTATCTGTCCTTTTCTCCTTTTGCCATCACACTCACCCTTTTTTTTCTTATATACTTTTATGGACCTGCAAAGCGCTGCCAGGTGTAGTATGGGCAACGTTGCTGCGGGTGACATCTTGATTATGTGGCTCTCCAAACCCCAACAACCGTAGTTTTTCCTCCCGGTACTAATGACTGCAGGGGGAATTTGCTGCTACGTATCTTCCATAAATTTGAGCTTCCTCCATTTTCACTACTTTCTTTACATTATCCTTCACAAACATTTTGCGGGAGAAGCCATCGTTGGTTTTCGCTTTGTAGCCTAGGGAGAAATGGAGAAAAACAACCCCCAATAGTTAGCTAATGACGTCAAGAGAAGGGCCCCGCCACCGCCGCCCACGGGCCTGGCGCAAACGCACAACCCGACGACACCCACGCGCTCGAAATGAACCCACGCCTTCGACTCGCCGCTTCGCCAAATCCTGTTCCAGACGATTTCGAACTTCCTCCTCGAGCACTCAAACTTGAAATGGACGCCATCCGGTCCTATGATTAGCGAGGAAACTACTTTTAATACCACTTTCCGCAAATTCAACCCTCATCTGCCTCTATTCTACTCCCTGGGGAGACAACCCTCCCATGGCTGTGAATGTTCGTCCTCTATAGGACTTCGTTCTTAGAGGCACACCCTTCCAACCTAACATCTATAGCCAGATCACCTCAAACGGGTACAAGAAGCACGTCCAAGAACGAATCACCAAGGCCACTGCTGCAATCAAGACTCTATATAGATTCAGAAATCTTCGTCAAAGCAACAAGAAAAAGATCTACTCTGCTCTTGTAAGATCGACGTTGCTATACCCCGCTTCCGCCCTCTCGTGCACCTCAAAGACACAGAAGAGGAGACTACAGGTGGTGCAGAACAAATGCGCGTACCTAATTACAGGTACACGCAGATAGGAAAGAAAAAGACAAGAGCTGCACCGGGAAGCGGGGTTGACTCCCATTAACATTGTCATTGAAGAACGGACAAGGAATATGCTAGAAAAGGTCAATCGTGAACTGGACGACGAAATCGTTCAAATGATTGACCAGAATAGAAGAGATAAGTCGCGCCAGATTTCCAAGCTCCACCGGGGCTTTAGCTGGCGGAGCAGAAGTGCCGTTCGACGCAAGATGAGACGTTTTTTTACCCCAAACAAGTCAAGCTAACCAAATTGTGAAACCTCACCGATTTTGACAAAACCCTCCGATATTGACAAAACTCACCGATGAAGAGAAACTTACCGAAGAAAAATCTAACGATGAAGACGGAAACGCATCGTACAAGACATCAACGACGAAACAAACTACACTCATTACAAAATATACGAAAAAACAAAGATACTAAACAAACATAGTAATATTAATGCAATTACCAAAACAACAGCAAACGCGCACAACATAACCAAATTACATTAACTAATTTGAAGACAAATGGCTTGAACGCCATATTATATATATATATATATATATATATATATATATATATATATATATATATATATATATATATATATATATATATATATATATATATATATATATAAACAAAATGATAAACAACAATGAAAATACAAAACATAAAATTTTTAAAGCAATAGGCCTGATCACCAGGCTCTAGCATCACTTTGCACCCTACCACACTTCTTTCTCTTTTCACCACTGGTCTACTTTCCACTGTCTATCCGCACACCCTTTCTCTATCCCCTATCTTACATATAGTCTTACACCTTATAGCTAGCGAGATTTACAATGACCTTTTTTTTTATCCTCGAGCATTATCACTATCCTTGTTCACCCCTAATATCCCCCCCCCCCGTATGCCATTAATAGTGTTCTCGTTAATTACGAGGGGTTTTTATCGCCCTCTCAGAAATCAGCATATACTAAGGCGAAAGCGACCTTCAACCTAGGGAGCGAGTTGATTTCGCTGCCAAGGTCAAATACAAAGTAAAATAACGGATACAACATGGGCGTCAAGAGATCCGTGTGCAGATGGGCACAAATCGCAACGTTGGGTGAGAAATAGACTCGGATTAAACCGTAGAGACAAAAGCTAAATTCACTCAATTCTACACCGTCGATAAGCAACAGTCGTTTGAATAGACCTTTGAGGTATGTGGTGTGTATACTATTTTTATGGATCTGGAAAAATTATATGGTGGGATTGTGGGATAAATTAGATATATGCAGTGTGTAGTCGTTTGTTGAAGGCAGAGGCTCGTTTCTGTGAAGGCGATAATTTGAGTGGAGAGGAAGGTATAGATAGATTGGTCTTAAAAGTAATTCTTCAAGACTCAAATCGCTAGAATCAACGTGATCTTTCAAGACTATGAACTTGCTCGAATCGAGGTAATTATACAAGGCTCTATGAGCTTGCTCAAATTAAGGTTCATCCTTAGAGTATGAGCTTCCAAGAATCAAGGTGATCCTTCAAGAATATGAATTAGCATAAATCAAGGTGACCCTACAAGACTGTGCTTACTCACCTCCATGTGTTCATTCAAAGCTGTACGAGCTTCTTCGATTTAAGGTGACCGACCCTTCGAGACTGAGCGCGTGTACTCAAGTCAAGGTAATCATTTAAGACTGAATGAGCTTTCTCGCATGGTGATCTTTCAAGACGGTACGAGTTTGTTCAATTAATAGAGGTAATCAGTTAATACCGTGTGAGTTTGCTCAATTCGAGTTAGTCCTTCAATACTGTATGAGCTTTGTCAAATCAAGTGATCCTTCAAGGCTAATATGAGCTTAGTCAAAAAAAGGTGAACATTCATGGGTGTATGTGCTCATACTCGTACAATCAAGATGATCCTTTAAGACTAAGCTTGATAAAATTAAGGGGATAGTTTCAAGACTAGGAGCTTGTCGAATCAAGGTGATCATTCCAGACTAAGCTTGCTCGAATCAAGGAGATCCTATGGGACTAATGGACGATCCCGATCCCGTTCACGAGATTTTTTTTTTCTTTGCAAATCAAAAGCAAGAGGAAACACGTAATTGGTAACGAAGTAAGACCTCGCAGACAGCATTTTCCAGTTGAAGCAGAGCATCCGACGCGGAGTGGAACTCTAGGAACTCTATGGGTGGCTTTCGGTGTCCAGGACAAAGGCTAATCTAACATGTACCAATTTATCCATAAATTGACGCCGCAAGAGGTTAGCGAAAGTTGGCAAAAAACGGGCCGGTTTTGTTGAGTTTTGTATTAATTTAAAGAGACCATCGGGCGACTGCAAAATGGGGCGGAAATCGCCGTAATTAGCGGAAAGCCTAATACTAGGCTATATTACAAGAAAATAACAAATGAAGAAAAATAAGAAACAAAGGCAAGACAAGCTACAAAAAGGCAACAAATAAAACAAAAACAAAATCAACATAAAGGAAACCCGATCCGGCGTCGGGGGTAGGCCCGCTTCCTCCCGGCGCAGGACCATGCGACCTACAATGGAGTCAAATAAAATAAAGGACGCCAGCCATCTCCAAAAAGTTGTATAGGCCGCAGGTTTGTGTGCATGAACCAGTCCAGAGTACAAGAGACAAGGGGTAGCGACTCCGTTCGTTCCGAGCTAACACAGGACCCAGCGGGAGATAATCTCGACATCCGCCCGACTCGCCAAAGCGGCAGCGTCATAGATATCGCGAACCAGGGGATGAGGAGATTCCAATGGTGAGAGAGCACTAATGGGAGTCGCTATAAATCACAATCCGGGCACGTCGAGTTATTTCACTTACCGAGCGGTGTATTACAGGGCCTTACCGAGCGGTGTATTACAGGGCCTTACCGAGCGGTGTATTGCAGAGCCCCGCTGGCTTCAAACAGATAGGATACGGCTTGGAAACCGACCCCATCCTGCAAATTGGAGCCATACGTATACACTGGCACAGATACATCGTGACAGGAAGTGTACTCCATTAAGCCGAATAGAATACTATCGGCGGTGTGGAAGCTATGGAAAAAGAGACGTGGCGACAAATAGTCAAAGGTGGTACACTCCAGGGTGGCGTCCTGTGAAGAACCAAAGGCGCCACCGGCCCGAAAGCTACACCGAATTATCGAACGAATTTCCTTGCCCTAAACTCAAAGACTTTAAGGTACGAATGGTGTCTCTTGGCAGCATAGGCACGGTCGAGATCGGCAGCGAATGCAGAAACGTTAGTGTATGAGGGAGGCGACGGGCTGGCTCGCAGGCGAATTTCACTGTAGACGGAGCAGAGCGAAGGGCATTTCCCGAGCATCAACACGTAGGCTCTCAGTGGAGAACGTGCGAAAAGGACCGGTCGCCAGCCGGTGACCGGTGTGGTGGATCGAGTCCACCTTCCGCAATACACGTTCGGCTGCGGATACATAAAACTCGCATCCGTAATCAAACTTCGAACGAACAAAGGATGGATAGAAAAGCAAAGCAGTTCTATCACTACCCCGAGTGCTGAACGTCACGGAACGAAGAATGTCAATGAAGCGAGTACAAAAGACCCTAAGGCTGCGAATATGAACATCAAAGGTGAGGTGTCGGTCGAAAACAAGACCAAGGAAACGGTGCGAATCTATCGCTTCCAAGGAAACGCCGTTTAGAAACAAGTCAGGGTCGGGGTTGAGACGTGGATGGCGGCAGAAGTGCCTCACCTGATGATCAAGGAGACTGAAACCAGGTGCGCTTCGGCATAGCGAGAGATGCGTTTCAATGTCTGTTGGAGTCGACGCTCCAGAGTTGACATCTGGGTCGCACCAGAAGAGATCGAAAGATTGTCTACGGAGAGCGTAGCGAGAACACATTCCGGTAGCATCGAGGTGACAGTGGTGATGCTCAGGGCAGAGTATGTGAGACAGAACATTTCGAGGCGGAACACAATCTTCTTGCTCATAGTATGGGCCAGAGAGGGCTATGTAAAACCGACGATCTCGCAAAAACTCCGATATAAAAATTGGCGTCCCCTCGCCACAATCGTGTGAAGAGTTTTCATGATACCGTATCGTCTCGGGGTATCATAGAACTTCTATGATCGAAAAATATTTGCGTAGTGTTGACAAGGAAGGAAGACCTCGCAAACGGGCCTTTTCTAGTCTGAAGAGAGCATCCGAGGAAGAGTGGAAGTTGCGGAAGCTACAGTCTGCACATGACAAGTGCCCACCGCTGTCCATAAAAAAGAAAGGATAATCAAACATTTACGAACTTTTCCATCAATTTACACATGCAGGAGGTTAGAGATTGGGGAAACCGTTCAGTATAGCGATCTCTCCCTGGTTTACAAAAATAGAGGGCAGTAGCCATTAGCCAGGAGTCTGGAAGGATACCCTAGGTGTCGAAGCAAGGCATACGGGAAATCGCCCGGAGCAGGGGCAGTGTCCGCTCACGAAACGAGTTAAACACAACTCATTTAATGTAAACATGTCTGAAGAGTTCTCTGCCTCTGGAAGTAAAGTCCAGTTGTGGGTCTTCAGGACATCACGGCGTGCATAGAATGCTGGTGGCCCAGCATCCCAGATAGAGAATAGGGAGAAATCGGTCGCGAAAGACCAAGACGGACGCGGGGTTCGAGATTGCAGTTACATTCTCACGGAGAAGATGATCGCAATCCTGGGAAACTTGCCCAGAGTCCTTTTGACTCGCTTCCACACCTCTCTTAGAGTGGTCTTACCGCTAAGTGAAGAAAGGGTTTAGGGTCCGAAAACTTCCTATAAACCAAATTTCAGCAAAATCTGAGAGATGAAAGTGTTATTTTGCAATTTTTCTGGTTGATCTCACAGAGAAAGCACCTTTAGTAAACATGGTGCTATCGGAGCAAATAACAAGGAAGCGTTTGAAGCTAGCGGGCTCGAAAACGCCAGGTAGCCTCTGAATGAGGGGCCCCGACCTAATTGAAGCTCGGCTCTGTGCAGTTCTGGTCTTCGCCTGGGACTCCCCACCCGGGAAGCAAGGGGAGCGGACGTGCCGATCTTGGCTTAGTCGCTTAACGAAACAGCAGCAGACCCGTCGGTTCCAGTGGTTCCCGCGGAGGGAGAGGAGCCCCGAGTCTTCATCGTCTTTTTCCATTTAGGAAAGGGCGGGGAGTGAACCAGCAACTCTCCTCCCCGCCAGGAGCCCCTAGGCCAGATGGACCGGCCTCAGCAAGATACTTCTCTGTAATGGAGAAGGTCCTGGATGTCATAGGGGCACCAGCTGGGGGAGGAGATCACTCCTCTCCTTCTAAGGCTTCGGGGGCTTGAGCCGTCAGAGGGTCATTGCAAAGGTGCGGACTTGGGTTCAGTGCTTAGCACCGTGCCTAGGTTCGACCCCATGGAAGGTCCTACCATCTGAGGCTGGGTCACCTCAGGGACCAAGTCCATTTCAAGGGGGTCTTCCATGTGGCCATCCCCCCTAAGACATCACAGATTCTATTCGAGATTCTTTTTTTTATCTTCTAATATCAGCGAACTGGCATCCGTCGAGGAAGAGGGGGGGGGGGGGGGGCAGGTACATTGACCCCTGAAAACTTGTCGTGCACACCTGGAGGACTTACAGGGGCACGGGCCGAAGGGCCTGACCGTCCTTTGCTCCCCTAATGGAGTTGACCCTATCGAGTCACCCCAACCAGGAGCGGTCAATTATGGGCCGCCTGTCTGCTTTCTTGGCAGTCCCATTGGAAAGTAAAGTGGAAGAGGAGTAAGCCTCCTCTCTGGTATGAGAGATTTTGAGGGTCCCCTGATAGATCACGGGAAAGGACCTCCATTTTTTCAGTGGCGCTGCCCGAAGGCTGCTCCGGTGATTGTAGCCGCGAAGGTAAAGGGAATTTTATTTTTATTGGGCATGGTGACCCTTTGTAATTCACGGGATGCACATGTTCATCACCCCACGCAGTAGCCCGCTCTGCGAGGGGTGAATACAGGGTCAGCAGAACCAGCTGCCGCCATTTGAGGCCCCTCCTCTTGCCTAGTGACCTGGCAGCCCATCGACATGGCGGTTCCACCTTAGGCATGGCGTAAAAAAATGATAGATAGTGAAAGCAGGAAGAAAGGGGATGTGAAAAAGGTGAAGAGGGTTGTTTACAAACCCAGTATCCAAAACCGGAGCTTAGGGGCGAGGGAACAATGTGCCCTACCTCACAGCCCCGATCCGGGATAGTTGGCTGAGAGGAAGCTGGTCAGCGTCTACCCTGTGAAACTAAGGGCCAACCAGAGAAAGTTGTGGGAAAAGTTGTAGGGAAAGTGAGGAGGTAGGGAAAGTGAGGAGGTAGGGTAAGAAGGCAGGGAGTTAGAAAGAAGAGGCTAAGCAGGGGACGGGCTGGGCCGGGCGCTGAGTTCCGTCAGCATGTCGGCCAAGGCAAATATCGCCGCGGCCCCTTACGAGGACCTTAGGGAGGAGGGGGGGGGGTAGACCTCAGGTAGCAGCGGTCCACAAAATGATATTTAAATGGGAAAAATATCGCTACAATATGGAGCCCCCTCTTTCTCCAAGGTGGAGGTCTTGGCTATGATTGGGGCACCAGACGGAAGATTTGGTCCCTCCTCTCCTTCTGAGTTCCCGGGGGCTCTAACCGTCTGAGGAGCAGCTTACACAGGGGCGGACTCAGGTCCGGTGTTTGGTACCGAACTGAATCTGATCAAATGGAAGATCCTGGCGTCAGGGGCTGGGTTATCTCCGGGCCCATGTCCATTTCAGGTGGAGGGGGCGCTCTGCGTTACCCACTCCCCAAGGTACCATTGATATCATTCAAGGTATCTTCCGTCGCATTCAAGCCTCTATCGGATGAACTTACCTCTATCGGGTGATAGGTGGGCAGTCACACAGACCCCCGCAATATCAGGATGCACGATTTTAGCACTGGAGGGGCACGGCCGATGCGTCCCGCTTTCCCTTGGCTCCTTAAAGGGGTTCATCCTATCGAGTCGCTCCCACCAAGAGGGGTCGCTTTTGGGGAGCCTGCTTACTCTCTTGGCAGTTCCCTGGGTTAGAATAGGGAGGACTGCAATTTGTCGATAGATGGAGTCGTCCATGAGCGACTCCACAGAAGTGTGTGAAGAGGCTTCCTCACCGGTTGGAGGGACCCCTGAGAAAGCACCTGGGGTGGGGGGGGGGAGCTCCTTTTCAGACGTGGAGCTGCCCGACTACAGCTCCAAAGATGCAGTCTCCATAGGATCAGAAATTCCAGAATATGATCATTTACACACAATCGTTGATAGGCTTTTCCAACCAGGACCGCCATATAGGGAAAATTGTCCTGGAACTTTAGCAATAAAAGATGCTGCCCGCGTACCCAGCTTATATGTGTACTGGAGCAAGGTAAGCATAGTTGACAGTCCAGTGAACCCCACACCTAATACTTGCTCTAGCCAGCGGGTTTTCGGCCCTCGCAGCAGCTAGGGACCTCACGGTATACACTGCCACTCGTCTAAGGCTCATAAGAGGACGAAAGTGCGCCGGTCAGCCAGAACCTGTGTGGAGAGGAGAGCAAGTGTGGAAAGGGGTAGGAGGACATGTAATTAAGAGAGCTAAAGATAGGCGGGTCCACTAACGAGCAGGGTAGGTGATCACCTATTATTATCATACCCTGGTGTAAGGTGGTCCCAGGATGGCATGCAGTCCACCAAGGCACCATGGCTACGTGACCGAACTCTGCACCTGTAGAGTATGCTCCACCTGTAGGTGGAAACACTCCTCCCGGTGCAAAGTGCGGGAAGAAAAAGTTGAGTGGAGAACCGTAATGATAATAATTAGATAACATGGATACTAACTATCGTTCTACCCTCTTGTGTGAAGTGTACATCATATTTTCACAATTAAAGATTGTAAGAAGACGGTTTCGATTTTAACCTATGGTTTACACCCCACAATCGAGATGACGATCCTTACCTGCCCCATGAATGGATGCTCCTGGAAGTCGCAAGACCTGGATGCGACTCTACTCGCCGAGGTCATCAAGACGGCCCTTCTGATGCACGAGAAGGGCAAACACTCGCAGCCCCAAGTAGCAGCCACCACAAACAACCTGAACTTGAGAGCACCCACCATCAGCGCAGACTCCACCCCCGATCAATGGACCACATTCACATATCAGTGGAACTTCTATAAGAGTGGTATGTCCATCGCCAGCAACAAATCACAACCACCCTATACTATTGTTGTGAAGACGACCTTAAGACTGACTTAATGAGTGACCTCCGATGGTACCACTATGTCTGAGCAAGACCTATTAGGTGCCATTAAGCGCCTGGCAGTCAAGGATGAAAGCACGCTCGCACACCACATCAAAGTCAGCATGATGACTCAAGCACCTGGAACTGGTATCAGGACATTTCTCGCAAGTCTTAAGGGCCAAGCATCTCTTTGCCAATACATCGCCAAATGTAAAGAACCAGAGTGCATCCATACATTTGATTATAGCAATGAAATAATCAAGGATAATCTCATCCGGAGTATCGCTGACCATGAAATACTCTCCGACCTACTTGGTGACATGAAAACGGACCGGACACTTTAAGAAACTGTGTGTATAGTGCCCCAAAAGAACAAGGCAAAGACACGCGAGCGGCTGTCGGAGACAGCACTTCATCCATTTCTAACTCCCACAAAAATAAGCTTCAGATAGTGTCTAACGGCAAGTATTGGGCTTGTGGGGAGTCACGCCACAGCAAGGACGACAGAAATTCAAGAGCGAGACATTGTGAATCATGGTCTCCACATGCACAAAATGTTCGGTCAAGGGCCACTATGCATCATGTTGCAGCAAATGTTCCTCGTGCGGATTTTAGGGTCACCGCGACAGCAAGTCCAGATGATGTTCATAGAATGCACGGCAGAAGGACCAGCCAGAAAAGGGGACTAATGAGGCCTTCCAAACCGTAGATGATTCTGAAAGCTACATCTTCGACCAATTGTCCGCGGCAGGTTGCCATGCCCAAGAAGCATCAGTTCAGAAGGAACTAAAGCCTCTTGAACATCACATATTTGAGGGTAAGTGGATAGCACGGCTGTCCAAACAACATCCCACAGGAAGCTAGGATATCCAATGAACAAAACCTCAGCTCTTACCTCCATTAACATCCCAATGATTGCTGATTAGGTTGCTAAAGCTCCATTATACCCCATCGATCAGCACTAGCAATGGGTATTGACAGGAAAGACATCTTCCCTGTATGACTTACAATGCGATGAGCCATCCAGGAAGACTTAGGGGTCGAAGGTGGATTTATATCAAGTGTCACCACCCTCGGCGCATCTGAAGACACGCTTAGAACAAGACAACTCATCTATGTATGAAGGAAAAATAAACAGGCGTTTCTTTGCCGAGAAACCCTTACCGCATTAGGAGTCATCCCTTCAGACTTCCCTACAGTGCCTGCAAACCGCATTCAAGCATCAGTGGCATCATTAGAGAGCACATAAACCACGAAATGTGCCTGCCCCAAACGTGACCGAAACTCGCCACCTATTCCCACGAAGTTACCACCAGGCCTAGAAGCCACTGAAGTGTGTGCCGGACCTCAAACAATGGCCACTTGACTATTACGCATCAACAGCATTCAACACATGTGATATCAACCACCACCGATGATGAAGTGTGAACCCCTTGAATTGCATGTGGACCCTAATGCAAAGCCTGTAGCCATACACAAACCAGCTCCCGTATCCATCCACTGGCAGGACAGTCTTCGAATACCTGGAAAGAGATGTGAGAATAGGTGTGCTTGAGAAAGTCGGCCCAAATACCCCTGTCACATAGTGCTCCAGAATGGTAGCAACTGACAAAAGTGATGGTTCTCCTAGGCGCACACATGACCTTCAGCCACAGAACCGCCACTCTGTGAGGTAAACACACCACGTGCCAAGCACATTCCAGTCCCTCAGCATATGAAGAAGACGGTCACAGATGCGTGGAATGGATATCACTTGGTACCAATCATTGAAGAGGATAGGAACATCACCCCATTCTCACCCCCTGGTGTCGGTACAGATACAAGGTAGCGCCTCAAGGATTCCTCGCCAGTGGTGATGCTCATAACCAACTTCAACAACAAAGTGAAATGTGTGGGTGACACTTGCGTGTGGGCTGAGTCGGTTGAAGCGGCTTTCTTCCAAGCATGTCATGGTTAGACTTATGTGCTAGGAATGGCATAACATTAAACCCCAAGAAATTTCAGTTTGCCGAGGATGAAGTAGATTTGCTGGGATGAGCATAACGCCTACAAATGTGAATCCCAGTGCGAAATTATTGGATCGATCAAGAAATTCCGGAAGCCCAGAGATATCACGGGAGCGAGGGCAGTTTGGCCTGGTCAACCAGGGAGCTTACGCATTTGCAATGACCCAATGAATGAAACCCTTTCGTCACCTCCTCAAGCCTTCAACGAACTCGAATGAACTGAAGAGCTAGTCTGTTTTCATGGAGTCAAAGGAGGTAATAATTAATGAAATGAAAGAAGGCGTTCGTTTGTTCCAGCCATCTCGCCCAACGTGCCTCATGACTGACTGGTCCATTGGTGGGATAAACTTCTTGCTTATGCAGAAGTACTGCCAATGCAGGCTCAACTTTCCGATCTGTTGTAAAAATGGATGGAAGTTGTGCCTGGTTTGCAATTGCTTCACCCAGTCAGCGGAAAGCTGTTACTCCCCAATTGAAGGTGAAGCGCTAGCAGTCGCCTATGTCTCGTAACAAACTCGCTACTACACCTTGAGGTGCACTAATCTGATCGTAGCCACATATCTCAAGCCGCTTGCTAGCATCCTGAACGATCGCTCACTTACTGAAATTGACAACAGGCGCATTCTTAACCTCAAGGAAAAGACACTGGCCTTCAGATTTACTATGATTCACGTACCCGTTAAAAGGAAAGCCGGCGCAGACGCAGCATCCCGCTACCCTGATATCAGTAATGCAGACATAACGGCTAACCACCAAACAGCCGTTAGCATTCGAGATCAGCCCGATTTTGACACGGACACTGCAAAAAGATTCATGGTACATGTGCATTACCTTTTCGCAATTAAAGATTGTAAGAAGACAGTTTTCCATTTTAACCTAATAATAAATACTTATAATATTAACATACTAATAAGTTAATACTAATCATAATAATATAATACATAATAAATGAGATATAATTATCATAAATACTAATAATATAAAAATACTGAATAATAATAAATTAATAGTAATAAATAATAATAAATATTATTAAATAATAATAAATAATTATAATATATAAATACTAATATAAAAATCATACTAAATAAGGATAATAACAATAATAATGCTAATAATAATATTAATAAAAAGGTAAAGTAGCGCTGAGTGGGGACGAGGGGAAAGCGCACGAACGACTTTCCCAGGCCCCAATCATAGAGTTCAAGTCAGCCCAGTGACGGGGCCTCCCTAATTTGCCCTCAGGCCGGAAGGACGTGCAACTCGTCCGGATACCAAGAGTAACAGGCTACACACAACACGGCTGCCCCCCCCCCCCCCGCGGGGAAATATTCGATGAATGAGAGATCCTAAAGGGACTGCAGGGCTCTGTTTAGAGACGAATTCTCCTTAGAAATAAATTGAGCTAAATCGGGATTGAAGAGAGATGGATGGAGCAGCGCTGGCGATAGTGGATGGAAACAATTCCTAAAATGCTATTTTCTGATCTGGGTCGAGTTCAAGTGACAAAAACAAGCTTAGGAAATGACCTGATAAAGTCGGCTGCGACCAGAAAGGAATGGCTGCAATGCTTTTACCAAACAATAACGCCAGGACGAGGGAAGGCAAGTGGATCGATAGATGGGGCGGGGGCTAAAGGGAGGTATTTGGGCCCCGGTGACCTCGATGAGACCGCAAGTTTCGATTTTTTTTTTTCCAAAGCGTGGTGGGGAATCTCAGCCAAAAGGCTTTTCAAGAGGTTTAGGATAAAAGTAGTGAGGTTAAAGTAAGTGACAATCTGAAAGGTATAGCTTGCATAACCCAAACAGAAAAATGACAGGAATAAAACACTTGTATGAATGCCAAGTGACAACCATTAAATGAAATGTTTTGCTTTTTTATTTAATTTCTTCTGGCAGCCACCTGCGAAGCACAACCGCCGAAATTACAGAAAGCTTATCATCAGGTTAAGTCAATCAAAATATTAATTTTAAAAAAGTCACACCACAGACGTGTGTGTAAGAGTCCCTACCAAAGACTCTAGAGAGGAGGTACCGCACACGAAGTGCCACCACACTAGGATATTCAACCAAAAAGTGCCTTGCCGTCCGGGGTGAGGGTAAGGTTCATGGGAGCGCCCCATCAAATGACTATGAATACAGCAAATGTCCGATTCGTAGGCGACAATAATGACCAGATACCATCATGGCAAACGGAGGTAGCTCAACGAGAAAAGTCGGGGCGCAATGACACGCAAATATATAATATTCTCGAGTGCCGTCTCCCAGATTTGAGGCCATGCAACACTAAGAGCTGTCCTGATTCGTGCAAGGTAGTCAGTGTGAGAGAGAAACGCCGGTATATTAGCTGTCTGCGCAGATAGCCCGGCGCCCTCATTTCCCGCAACATCTACATTTCCAGAAGCCGCAAAGAAAACAGAATCTCGAAGTCCTCGCGACTCGCACAATGCCTCAAGTGTAGTTCGCGCGCTCTGTGAGTAGCTATGCTTATTCGTCTCAGAACTGGGCGACATATTACAACAGGCTCGGTTTTGAAGACAGACGCAGCAGCCGGAAGAGACCTCCCCCCTTCCCGGTTTCAAACAAGGATTGGTAGTAGTGAAGCTACCACCCCCTGTGGGACTTGGAGTCACATGTTTACACATACACGGCTTCAAAGGGACAATATATTCGTACAAAGAACTGCAAACGATATACTTCAAATGCTGTGGAAGTTATACGAGCGGGTGCGTGGCAACAAACCAGGGTTGGCAAATAAAAAAAACGGGGTTATTGTCGGGGGTTGCTTTTCCAAGTGAAATTTTTTAAAAAAACGGGGATTTAGTTTATTTTTCAAAAAAATTAAAATTATACGGGGTTTTTTTTCAATCAATGAATGCTACTTATTATTTTATTCAAAATGCATATTTATGTATAAAATTAGAGTTATTAAAGTTGTTAAGACGCCCAGTCTCTACTTGAGGTCCTAGTACTTCTTACCCTTGATCCTTTCTTCCCGAAAAGTGCCGTGTCCCGAAAGGTCAGTTTCCTTTGTGCTTCGAAAGAGCGAAACGAAAAAAAAACCCCGAGACCTCCAATAGCGCAACAGCTTGAATGTGCCTTCCACAAAGTAGACGTGCTGCTTCCTACCAAAGCTATTTCAGGCGCAAACAATCCGATGTGCGGGATTATAGACGCACGAAGCCAAATCGCGATAAAGCACGCGGGTCAAGCCCAAGAAGTCAACGCATTAGGGGAAATAATTTCATTTATCCCCAACGAAAAGGATTAATATAATTTACCGAGAAAGGAAAATGGAGACTCATCAGGAGACAGTTCCCTTAACTTTGAAAGAACCCACAAATTGAAACAGATAAAGCACAGAACACAAGGCCTATTATGAATACGGGTAGCAAGAGGACGCATAGCA
Organism: Ceratothoa steindachneri; assembly: GCA_963969495.1. Taxonomy (NCBI): domain Eukaryota; kingdom Metazoa; phylum Arthropoda; class Malacostraca; order Isopoda; family Cymothoidae; genus Ceratothoa; species Ceratothoa steindachneri. The sequence goes on from OZ018320.1 coordinate 70,787,197, forward strand.
GGCAAACAAGATCTCAGAACCTTGTATTGATTTTATTTACCCTACCCCCTCTTGGGGGTTCTGGAAGGAAAAACTAAAAATGGAGCTAAACAAAGAATCAAAATGGAACTTCTCGAATTCTACAAACAGCTATGCGAGAAAAAATCCGCTCAGGGGGATTCAAAAAATATATCGGTGACCCAAATTGAACAGGCATCATTCAACGCCAATGCGTTTCGCTTAAAACTTCAAAGAAGAAAAATAGGACGAAAGTGAAAGAAAACAGGCTCGAAAACGATTGGTGGCCTAATTTAACTTAAAAGGGACCATAAATGCAGTCAATCCACTATTTTTTTTAAGGTAGTCTGCGCAACTTTACTCCTGGAGTATTATAAAACGGCTTCTTGCACTCGAACAGCATTTGTGGGTGACGAGCATTATTACTATTGTTCTTTGTCCTTAACCGGCGTCGCTCTCACCTCTATCAAAACAATAGGCATTACGCGTCATAACACGTCTTCACAATTCCTTTTTGTTTGATGTAGTCATGGGCAAATGTTTTGGCAGATAAACAAATTTTATGCTTCATTGCCTCGGATCACTCCCAAATACCAAGTGCGCGATTATATAGTAAACCAGGCAATGGCTTCGCCACTCCCCGTCCTCCCTACGGTGGGAGCTTGTGCTTCGCTACTAAGATTAAAATTTAAAATCTAAAAAAAGCAGTCATGGTTAAATTTTTATAAATTTTCTGAACTTCGCCAATTATAATTATTTTAAAAAGGAACTCTAAACTAAATTTCCCCCCTTTCAAAATATCACGGTTAAAATAGTTATATGATATATATAAAAAATAAATTTTCTGAACTTCACCATTTGTAATTCTTTGGTTTTAAAAAATTCAAAAAAATTTCGATACTTATATTTATTTCTGAACTTCACCATTTTGTTTTATGATATTATAAAAGAATTATTAGAAATAACTATGATAAAAAAACGTCATAAATAACCAAACTAAGATTAAATTATTATAGTTAGTGATGATGATGATGATGATAAAAGACGAGTAAAATATGTAAAGAAATCAAAAGTTGAATACAGCAAAAGACTTTCATTCATAAAGTTAGTATTTAGTGTGTTGGCCTGTTATCGTCATGAATTCTGCAACTCGCTCTGGCATGCTGGATAGCAACTTGGATATTCTGATAGATTGTGTTCCATTCTTGTTTGTGGACTTGTGCTTGTCCACCCGCTTTTTAACTCCCACATGTTCTCAATCAGATTAAGATCAGGCAAGTTTCCAGGCAAAAGAAAAGAATCCAATATTTCAATGTATGTTGTCCAAGCCACTTTAACACTCCAGCTCTATGACACGGTTGCTCAATGTTGAAAATACGCAGGATCTTCACCAAACTGGTCCTTGATTCTTGGCAGGTACTCTTGGAAGATATATCGGTACCCTTCTTTGTTCATACGGTATTTGAGGGAAGAAATATGAGGGAGCCACTTCCCTTGAAGGAGAAGTATCATCATACATGAAAGGTCTGAGAATACTTCATTGTAGGAACAATGAAAGACATGGTAGCGTTCTCGTTTTATTCTCCTGAGTGTCGATGTTACAAATGTCCCAAACAGAGAGAAGGGGTCTTCACTAGAGAAAATAGCCTTGCCCCATTCTTCCATCATCCAATCCTTTTACTTTCCGATGAACGACAACCTGTGTACTTGATGTCTGTTTTATTGAGCAGTGGCTTCTTTGCTGCACTCCTTGTTGAGAGACTGATGTCCAGAATTCGTCTCACCGGGCGTGCAGATGCAGAGCCCCTCACCCTCCAGCTGAAGCAACTTTAGAGCATGTTGCACACAAGTAGCCCTACGATCCCGAAACTGACTCCAACGAGAAATCGGTCCTGACAGTTGGTGGATATATTTGGACGTCCTGAGGCCTTTGGAGCAGTTGTACCCGTCTCTTTGAATATCTTTATGGTCGGAAAAAGGCTCTTACAGGCCTATTACTAAAATCAATGATGACTGCAAGAGTTTCCTTGAAAGTAACCATTTTTCAAAAAAATATATATGTTGAAGCGGTTAGGTAAGAATTCCTTAATCCGCTAGATTAGTCTCCTGGAGTTCTTCAACCGTCTTCAGGACCGTTACATGGTAAAACTTGAGAACGGCGGCGCGACCGATGGGACACAAAATATTTCGTCCCTGTTCCAATATGTTTCATATTTTTTGAGTAAATTCAAAGGGACTGCTCGTGAGGGAGATATCACTGAGGGGGGACCTCCCCCCCTACGATGATCTTGCTGTAGCGCTTTTCCTCCTCCGCCCAAAAACCAAAGTAGGGCGAGGACCTTGAGAGAGTTGTAGGCAGAAATATCAAATTTGTAAAAACCCGCCAACACAAGACAGAGCCTTTAAAAAGGGGGTGATGGGCTATATCCCGCGTCAAACCTTTCCCGCCTATCCAAAGTCATGTTTTCATACTTTTCAGGTCTCCACCCTGGGTGCGTTAGAGGGTGTTAATCGCACCTGTGCAGTGACGCACACATACCAGAAGTTGCCCAGTGGATAGGTTTCTTCCCGTTTGCTACATCTCCCAACTGAATAGCTAGAGACATAGCAACAGGGTAAATTTCTTACTAGATCCTACTAATCATCGACTGGACGATCTTTAGTGACAGACCTAAGGACTTTTAGTTGGCCTGGCAGCCAGCGAGGCAGCAAAGTCTACCCTCCAGAAGCAGTAGTCTTATGACAGAAGAACAACCGCAGAGGGGTGGTCAGCAAAAACCGATCTTCCAATTAAACGCACCCCACGGCCAGGACCCTTCAAGTCTTGGTCTCTGGCTACCGGCGCGCGTTAATGGGCGTCGTTTCTATAAGTTCTAAAACCTTTCTTCTGCGACGGCATGAGGTAGCTGGGAGGTCCTTAAGAGCTAAACAATGGGTGGGGATAGCTGCAGGATTTTTGTTTTCGGGGGCTACCTGGCGACTCAGATAGCTGTAGGAGAAAAAGGAATGCTGGGGGGCGGGGGGAAGGAAGCACACCAACTTCCCCACGCCCCGTCAGCGTTCAAGTCAACTCAGTGACGGGGCTTCTCTAATTTGCAGAGCTATACAGGGTACCAACACCCAACAGAGTTCAATACAATTAATAGAATCGATAAATACTTCAATATATAAACCATATAAAGAATGTTTATACTCGATTTATACCTTTTTGCTTTTACCAACTATGATCATCTGCCCTCCCTTCCTTTTTTGGACCTTGGGGTCTTTGCTGGTCCGTAATCCAAATCCGGCATCACATTTGGTAATTCTGAAGATCCATACCCCCGACCGCTTCCTCACTCGCCCTCGCTCGCGCGGCTTCTCGTCTCCAATGGATCTTTCTTTTCCAAATCTCGCCTCTCCAGAAACTATACTGAAGATTATTTATTGGTTTTTGATCAAACAGAATACATTAGAGGTTGTACGCAATGAGGTCAAAGTATCCGAAAAGACATTAATCGATTGGTATAGTTTCTGCAGAAGTGGCAGTGCATTATTGAGAAAATAATGCACAGCCATTAGGCGGTGAAGGGAAAATGGTAGAGATCGATGAGGCAAAGTTTGGAAAGCGGAAATATAATAGTGGCAGAGTGGTCGACGGTGTTTGGGTTTTCGGCGGATTCGAACGCGAGACCAAATAAAATGGATCTTGCCGGGAACTCAAATAATATCTGATTGTTGGTCAGCCTACTCAGGCTTGGAATTGGAAGGCTACCAACATCGGACCGTCAACCATTCGAAGAACTTTGTTGACCCTGAAAGTGGAGCTGGTACACAGAACATAGAGCGAGTATGGTGGGATGTGAGACGTTTAATTCCAAAATTTGGTCGCAAATGTGCCGATTTTCACTCGTATCTCGCATCCGCCATGTTTTGTAAACGGTTCCCTTATGACAAAACAAGAATACAAACCCGATTTCACGCTTTCCTTGGCGCTATTTCTCATTTCTACCCGCCAGAATAATGTAAGTAAAACCATTTTTCGTTCTTTAATTCCATTTCAATGGTGTATTCATTTATTTCTCGTTTCCTTTAAATACATACAGATATGCCGCCTTCATTTTTTGAACTTGAATTCTATAGCGCATATTCATGCGCGTTGAACGAAATCTAAAAACACACGCGTTCTAATACTATTAGGCTCAAAAACGTAAACAATAGGGGCCGGGGTATGGATCGTAAGGTTTACCTCACATTTCAAGCCTCCCAGACAACTAACACTTGCACAAAAATGCTTCACTCCGCGTTTAATAGTGAAGTTAGGGAAAATAAAATCAAGTAGAAGGTATATAACCCACACACACTAAATGGGGAACGAGGGACCGTGAGGGTGTGCAACTCGCCGGAAACAGCCCCCCCCCCTCACACCCTTCCCTCATTCCACAATGGCGCGTCAGGTGTAGCATGGATAATAAATATCGGGAAGATTTGCGTGCCCTCTTGCCCTCTTCAAACCTCTCCTCAAACCTTCTGACGAAAATACACCGTTGGTTTTCGCTTGGGCAATGGATGCAATGTATTTGTGGAGTCCCATTCGGGATAGATTGAAAAGATTAGTATCGTAGAGGTTACGGCGCCTTCCGAAGCGGAGATCGCCACCGGAAAATAAAAGTGGAAGACAATCGATGACAAAACCGTCGACCTGTCAAACAACCAAATTACACAAGTAACCAATGCACCGAATCATAAATCGAGTCCAAATACTAGCGTTGACTACTTACTTCTCTTTGATTCTTGGTTTTCATTTCATTTGGGAAAAAAAAGAAGTGAGAAATCTTCTAAATTTATCCTACTTAAGTGCCTACATTTTCTTCAGGGCACGAAATTTTGATGCGTGAGGAACATGAAGATGTGAGATGGCTTCCGCTTAGCGCGACCCACGACCCATAGGTCAATTTCGAGCTATAATCATTTTCCCCCTCGTCAATGGCTGCTTTTCAGCCCTAATTGGCGACCGGCGTAGGAGTATAGATGTTCCTCTCACTTCCGCCTCTCTTTCCTATCGCCAATTATATATAAAAGACGGGGGGGTGCAATTTATAGGTCAAAATCAAAGCACAGAAATAGGGGCTGCAAGGATGGTAGAGTTATCACGAAACTAGCGCAACACTAATACATGACGTTCACGAATACTGGCGGGAGGAAAAGGAGGGGCTATGGCGGAGAGAAATGCCTTGAAAATAAGGACGTCGAGAAGTGTGAAAGGAGGATGCCACCACTGGTTCTTCTTCCACTCCGACCACAGAGAAACTGGCTGATATTGGCTGACTCTGGCTTACGTCCCCTCGCTGCTTCTGCGCCTAACCGAAGCCAAAGCGGCTTCATCCCTCCTCCAATGAGCACTACATACAATGAATGAAGGGGAGGGGAATCAAGGTGAGTGGATATATATATATATATATATATATATATATATATAAATATATATATATTGAAGTAATATAAGTCTTTGCACACTTTAATTTTCAATATTTCTGAAATATTTCTTGTTTTCATCTGGTTATAATACTAATGGGAAACTTAGCGAACCTATATTTAACAAAATAAATACACACAAAACATTTTCTTTGAATATGATAAAAAGTGCAATTAAATAAAATTGAGGTGACAAAAGTATTCAACACTAATAACACGCAGGAATAGAGTTATTAAACAAAACAAATCTTATAAATTCGATGAAAAGGGTAAAGTTGAAGATTCGAGAAATTTCCAAAAGCAAAACTGATGTAAACTGCCGAATATTAGCACCGTCATTCATTGATAAGAATCCATAGAAGAAGGACGTTTGCTTTGAGCAATGCCGAAGGCCAAAGAAGTTCCTCAAGCTATTATTCGACAGCAAATAATTAAACTTCATTCTGATGGATTATGCTACAGGGCTATTTCTGTACGAGTTGAAGTGCCTTATACAAATATATGTTCTATAATTCAAAAGCATCGCGAGTATAGCTGGAAACACTGGCAAGATTAACGATCGGTATCGACGTTACATGCTTCGAAAGCTAAAGAATAATTAAATAGTTACTATGAAAGATCTACAAATAATTTGAAATTATCAGGGACTAAAGTGAGTAAAAAAAATTATTAGAGAGCTCCATCGTAATGATCGGCATTCTTTCACTCCCCGATTAAAGTTTGCTAGAGAGCATCTCAAAAAGGGACCTGAATTTGGGAACAATGTTATAAAGTTACAAGAGACTATAATAGAACTTTTGGAAAAAAGAAAAACTACCTATGATCCTAAGCAGACCATCCCAACAGTGATATTCGGAGGATGTGGTCTCGTGGATGGTGCCACGTATCGAAAGATACTGAAGGAAAAGCTGTTATCAAGGGCGAAAAAATTCTACGGCCGATATGAATGAATATTTCAGCAAGACAACGATCCTAAAAGCACACGGCCAAAATAAAATCAGGAATGGTTTAGACAGAAATAAACTTCCTTCAATGGCCAAGTCAATCGTCAAACCACTACTCTATTGGGCCTTTGTGGCGAATACTGGAGGCAATAAAAAAGTACTTCCAGAAAGAAGATAAAACAAGTAGATCACTGAGGAAATATTTGACTTGGTCAATCAGATTTATAATGTTGGTGCAATACCTGAACAGATGTGCAATTCAATTTTTATACCGTTACAAAAGATAAACAGAACACTGGAATGGATTAAACACCGCACAATAGGTACAATGAACCAAATAAAGATAATTGTAAGGATTCTAATGAACAGAATAATTTTATTTTTTGATGAGCCCATCTGGCGACTGCCTACTTGGGGTTTAAGTCGCCGTACTCAGCACAGCCGACTACTAGACTATATTAAAAAACAAATATATAAATAAATAACGATAAAAAACAACAAAGAAAAAGCAACAAGGAAGCGGGCTCCGGCGTCGGGGGTAGGCCCGCCTTCCCCCCTCGCGCAGGAAAATGGGACCTACAACACTCAAATAAAGTAGAGGGGGGCGGGCTAGCCTTCTCTAAAAAGTCGTATAACACACAAGTTAGTGTGTAAGAACTAGTCCCGAGTACAAAGGACAAGCGGTAGCGACCCCGCTGATCCCGGTACCCATAAAGTGCGGGAAGATCAGCCAGACTGGGACATTCAACAAGAATGTGCCGAACAGTCCGGGGGACAACGCAGTAGTCACAATAAGGCGCAGGCGAGCGCTCCATCAAATGGCGATGCGTCCCGCGGGTGTGAAAATTCGGAGACGACAGAAAACATCCTGAAGCCGTCGCAGCATTAAGGGGTAGGTCCATGGGAACAGTCGCGGCGCAATGGCACGCAACTTTAAGTTCCCTTCGACCGTATCCCATCTTCTTTGCCAAGTAGCCCCCGTATTCCTGCCATGCAATCAGTGTGAGAAAGAGCTAAACGCTAGTCTGGTCGCCAAGTCCTCGAACACTCTTTGGCGACCTCATTTCACGCAATTCCTAGAGGTCCATCAACCCAGCACAAGATAATGTCGATATCGACCGGGCTGGCTAAAACCGTAGCATTATGGATATCGCGAACCGGGACGTTCGGAGATTCCAATCCTCCAAGAGCCCTCACGGCGCTTTGTGAATGGCTATAAATCACAATCCAGGTTTCCGAACCGGGCACGTCGCGTTATCTCGCGTACCGAGCAGTGCATTGCAACCAACTCGGCCGTGAAGACAGACAAAGCGCCTAGCAGAGCCCCGGTGACTTCGAACAACGGGGATGCGGCGTGGAACCCGACCCCTCTTGGCACGGTTCCAGCGTGACACGAAGTGTGCTCCCAAAAGGCCCAACACAATATTCCCAGCGCTGTAGAAGCTTTGGGAGCAGAGGCGTGACGACAAATATTAGACATGGTACCCTGCAGGGTGGCGTCCTGGGCAAAACGAGGGGTGCCACCGGCCCGAGAGCTATACCTAGCTCTCGAATAAATTTCCTAGTCCTAAACCCAAAGGGCTTAGGGTATGACTGGCGTCTCTCGGCGGCATAGGCACCGTCGAGATCAGCTTCGGATGCAGTGAGAGCTGTTGTTGACTGAGGGAGACGCCGGGCTCGCGCGTACAGGTGAATAATGCAGCACTGTGTACGGCACAGAGCGAGTGGCATCTTCCCAGTATCGACAAGTAGGCTCTCAATGGAGGACGTGCGGAAGGCACCGGTCACCAGTCGATGGCGGCAAATAAAACTCGCATCGCAACAAAGGATCGATAAAAAAGTAAGGCAGTAGACCTATCAGCTTCCCAAGCGCTGAACGTCACGGAACGAAGAATATCCATGGTACGGGTACAAGATACCCTAAGGCTGTGCATATGAGCCTCCCAGCAGAGGCGTCAGTCAAATACAAGACTAAGGAAAGCGTGCGAGTCCACCACTTCCAGGCGAGCCCCATTAAGAAACAAGTCTGGGTCAGGGTGGAGCCGTGGATGGCGGCAGAAGAATAAAGCGAGAACTACAGAACTACAGAATCTAGGACCAGCAAAGACCCTAAGGTCCGCTCGAGGCTAGTCCGCTACACTAAATCAAAAACTACGATACACCCTTATCTACGAGTGTATCTCTAACATGCTTTTTTTTTTTTTTTTTTTTAATACTATCTACTGTACACACTTATCTACATGTGTACATTATCGTGCAATTTTAACTAATCAAACTAGGGGTCGGGGGAGATAGAAAGTTTTTCTTCTCATCTTCCGCAGCCACTCGACTGCTAGTGGTGAAAAGCTAATTTAGGGATAGAGACTACTTATAGGATAGGCGGAAAAGAAATGGGACATCTAAGCTACACATGCAGAGAATCGCCGGCATCATTTTTAGTCATCATAATTTCATATCCTTAAACCTCCGCTCCAAACTCTCTCTCTGCAAGGACGTTTTAAATTCACAGTGCTCAACTACGTTATATTTAAACTATTCAAATGCACGTCGAGACGATTTTTGAACATATTAACCGAAGTGCTATGTACTACGTGGGTGGGCAGCCGATTCCAATTTTGAGTAACTTTAAATGTAAAATAGTTTTGGGCTATACTAGTGTTAAAACGCTTGTTCACTAATTTTAACAGTATCCTGGGAGCAATATGGCTTCCTGGAAGGCAAGGGAACAACTAATGCGATATATGTGATGAGAACAATTTTGGAAAGAATAATCGAAAAACAAAGAAATGTTCCTTTGTTTTATTGACTATAAAAAGGCTTTCGATAAAGTAAGGCATGAGGAACTGATGAGGATGCTGGAAGGGCTGAACATCGATAGGAGAGAAATGAGAGTAATAAGAAATTTATATTGTAATCAGAAAGCTGCAGATAGAATGCAGGAAGAGAAAACAGAGGAGTACGTCAGGGATGTGTTATGTCCCCTATCTGTGAGGTGAAATCAAGGGAGCTGCAAGGGCTTGAAGGAGTCAAGATAGGTTACAATATCAACCATATTAGGTAAGCAGATGACAGTGTTGGTGGCGGACTCTGCAGAGAAGTTGCAACATTTGTTGGATGTGATGGTGAGGGCGAGCGAGGGGAAAGGGTTGAAGGTCAATACGGTAAAGACCAAAGTGTTGGTGGTATCTAGGATGAATGCACGAAGAGTAAGAATAGCGACATGAGGAAAAAGAATAGAGCAGGTGAAAAAAATTCATATCTAGGGAGTCTGATAACAGAAGACTGCAGATATGTAAAGGAAATTAGAACGAGAGTTGACATGCAAACAGTGCACTTACAAGAAGGAAGGCATATCTGACAACTAGGTTAGAAAGTTGTCTACGGGAATTAGAAAGCGAGCAGCAAAAACTACGGTGTGGTCAACATTGTTATATACAAAGAAAACTTTGTCTATTTCTTAACAAAATATTTTTTACTCAGTTTCCTGTCAGTATTATAAAGGCACGAGAGGATATCGCATAAGCAGGCCTTTCTAAAGCAAAGTTGGATTATGCGATACCCTCTCGTGACTGTGAGAAGAGCTCCTTCTGAGGATTGAATAGCTAGCTTAGTTAGCTACAACATTGCCTTTTTAAACCGTATAATTATAATTGCGCAATTGCAAATAATTTTCGATTTATAAGGTTGAGATAGAATGGATAAAGTAAATATTCCATTCTCTTCGAAAGCAGGGCTAACAAAATAGCTGAATGATAGGCACATTTTTTGTTTGTGTTAGAAAGACACTGACAATGAAGTTATGAATACTTTGTTTTCTATTACTTTTGCGGAACGACCACCACAAGACCTCACCAGTTTCTAACCAAAATCTGGTGGTATTTTGTCCATAAATCCGTCACAGTTGAAGACTGCTTTGTCTCCAATGGTCTTCCAGAGGATCTCAATTGGGTTCAGATTCGGGCTCTGAGCAGGCCACTTCATTACTTCGATATCTTCCTGTTCAAAATAGTATTTTACTCGCTTTACAGTATGGCATGGCACATTGTCCTGTATAAATACATAAATACCATTGAATGGTACAGATATGCTCGGAGTGAAGCTATAACATGTTGTTGTACGAGATTCAGGTACACATTCACCGTTCCAATTATTTGCACTCGCGAACCAACTCCTTCAGAAGAAAACATCCTCCATACGATGGAGGGTTGCAAAGAAAACACACAAAAAAAAATGCGTTTTTTTGGAGTTTTATTGTGCGTTTTGGGGGAAATAAGGGGGCAACAAGATCATAACTTCCCTAATGAAAATAATAACAGCAATGTATGTCAATAATTAAATATCAACAAAATCAATACAGTACCAGTGCGTAAAGTACATAATTTGCATTACTTTTGATTTAACCCAGCTTCAAACTGATGGAACAAGGCTCGCAGATGCTATCCACATCTGGATAGATTTAATGAATAATCCTGATTTGCAGGAGGACCATCAAAGTATCAAGGATAGGTTCAAGATGGCCATGAAGCCTGTTCATTACTTTGCTTACATGACTGATCCTCCTTACTTAGGTAATAAGTTGTAATTCTGCTAATTTAGTATTGCAGAAGAATTACATGCTAAAAGCAATTTTTACATTCTGAAACTGAAAGTAGAATGTTGCCAATGCCCGAATGCCACAGTTTTAATTTGATATATTTAAAATTCCAGGAGAAAATCTAGAGATGGAAGCTGAAGAACAAGCTGAGAAGTGGCTCAATAAAATCCATCCTGATTATGCAGTTGGAATGTATGAATTTCAGCTCAAGGATAGTCAAATTTTCCCACACAACATATGATCTGAATCAGTTAAATCCAGCCTTTCTTCAAACAAGTGGTGGCATAGAAGGAATATGAAGCAGATAAAAAAACAAAAGGGAAGAAATTGCCAGATGAATTTTTTTTCATTTTTAGGGTCCATACATTCATGTCCAGCTAGTTCAACTGCAATAGAGGTTATTTTCCTCATTTGGACTTATATGGAATATAATGAGAAACAGATTGAGAGTGAAAGAGCGGAGAAAATAGTGAAAATCTACGAACACTTAAAAAGCGAGCAAGATAAGAATGGTAAATGATGTTTGATATTAAAAGTCAAGAAGGGTTCTTTTGGTATTATTTATTTATTTAAGGGAAAACAAGGTGGCAGCCGCACAATCCTAATGAACTCGCACTGGCAGCACTGGTAAAACGGGGTCGCCCGAAAAAGATCATAAGGGGCGTCGGAAACACTGAATAAAAATGGAGAAAAGCAAAGGATTAAAAGAAACAGCAGAACACGCACATATGCACATTTAAATTACAGGTACACGCCACACATTCTAAAAACAAGGGCGCCTGGGGCAATAAACAAATGGCATGCGCCAGCCGCACGGGAGGGCGCAAGACAAAACAATAAAGTTTAACACAAAAATGGAAAGACAATTTATAAACGGGATAAAACGCCACTTCGTGATAGAAATGTAAGGAGCAAGGACGCCCGAAGGGAGGCCTCTGTCAAAAGAAAGCGAAATAGCAGAGGGGGCGACGCCAGAAAGGGTAGGAAAGCAAGAATTTCGAAGAGAAGCAAGGCGGGGACAAACTTCCTAGATTAAAAGAGGTAAGTTTCTGTTTAGTTTTTTTCCCTTTATATAATTATGTAGGAAAAGTGTTTATTTAATATAAGACTTAAACAGTTTAGCGGGATTAAAATTTAATGTGTTGTATCATTATCCATTAATTCAAAGCAAAAACTAGAACACGTGCAAATGAGACCGAAGAATTTTCGATCAAGAAACCCGTTTGATGTTATTTATATTTTTTTAGGAAGATCTTTATGGATTTTACATGTTTTACTTTCTGAAAATATATAGACATTATTTATCAATAGGATATAAAACTCAATTTTTATATGTAAAATATAAAAAAAAGGCTTTTTTAAGTGGGATTTTTTTTAGGGCGGGTTTTTTTCAATGCCAACCCTGCCTCCCCAACGCTTAGCAGACATTTTAACAAATCATCTGCCATTAGATCCAACTAAATTTAATTTACTTTCGTTGCTTAGCTGAATTATCTCCAAATCTTCTTCCCTACAAACATAAGCTTCAGCTTATTCGAGTCTCGCCTTCTGGTTCTTCTTACTGATGATTGTTCGGATTGCTGGTTAAAGGGGCATTGAGGCGACGGGACACTGTAAAACGGAGTCTTAATCTTGCGTGGGATTTGTTTTGTTTTCATTGTATAACTACAGAACGGGGGAATCGCACTCTTGGACCTTCCTACAACTCACTTGTCCGACCGCACCTGGAGTATGCCGTACAATTTTGGAGTCCTTCATTGCGAAAGGACATCGCGAAATTGGAACGCGTACAAGCCAGGGCAACCAAGCTGATTCCCTCTATCCGACATAAAAGTTATGAGGATAGACTAAGGGAATTAGATCTGTTCTCGCGGGAAACCCGTAAACTGCGTGGTCAGCTCATCGAAGTTTTCAAAATATTTCGAGGGTTCGACAATGTTGACTAACGGGATATTTTCACACTGAGTGAGAACAGAACGCGCAATCACGGCTTCAAACTTGAACTGAAGCGTTACAACCGCAATCTGTGTGGAAATTTTTTCACTTACAGTATCTGCGGTATGTGGAACGCACTTCCAGTGGAAGTTGTCAACAGTGAATCTGTTGACCAGCTCAAGTCAAGACTAGACAAGGTCTTGAAAAGTGGCCGTTTAGGGACGCAAAACAATTGAGCAGCCTTGTGCCCGCTCGATTGCTAGTCCAAAGGTACCCTCTTTGAATGGACCGTAAGGTCTCCTAGGGTACCTTCTTTCCTTGTTGTTACCTCTCTTGAAATCGCAAAGAGTCCTGCTCCAGGTCTCCAAGCGAACAATTTTCTGCCGGAACTCAGTAGTCACTTTTGCGTGGGGTGTCATCTCTAGAGTACGATAACAATGGTGGTTGTAAAGTTCTTATCTCCTGAGCAAAATGTTGCCGATGATTTCAAGGAACTTCTCGAATTTCCTTAAAAATTCGTTCTCTTATTTTACACGTGTCAATATTTTATTTTGTTACTTTATTTAGTATAATTTCTTGAATATATGATTGTATCGTGAAATCTTCATATAAAATATATTATATGCATGCCTTTATGTACCATGGAAATTCCATTTACCTACTCATATTTTTTTTTAAATATTTTAAAAGGAAATTCGTTCCTATATTTTGCTCGGTTAGATGGGTAATTTGTCACCGTTGGCAACTCTGAATTCCGCGCATGCATGTTGTTTGGCATTAGTTCTCCCTTCGAGTCAGGATGAATTTAATCCTCCAAACCTTTGGAAAGGGTAAGCAAGCTGTGCACGCCGGGAGCTCCAATGCGAATGCTTGGGTGTCAATCTGAAGGCGGTGCACAAGATCCGGAAAACGCTGGAAGAGTCTCAAGCTGTGATTACGAGGGTAGGGCAGCTCGGGAACCTCACTCAGAGCATTCCGACACGAAATGAGCCACACAATTTATCGCCGAGATCCAGCCATCATTGACAAACGACCCTAGCAATTCAATGAGGCGAATAACTAGGGAGAAAGGTATATGTGTGTGTGTGTATATGTGTGTGTATGTGCGTCTCTCTCTCTCATCTGGCAGTTAGTGCATGAAGACATTCTTTACTACTCATACAAGATGAGAAAGGGCCAGATTCTATCGCACAAGATGAAGGACAAGCAGAAGGAACGTGCTGCGAAGCTTGTGTACAAACTGAAGCATCCCCTAAATCCTGGCATGCTTTGGTTCTTCTTACACAAGAAGAATTTCTGCCAGGACCAGGTGGTGAACTCGCAAAACAACCGCTGGCTTGGTGTGCCCCGCCCCCACCCCAAAGATGTACCGAGACATGAAAACCAAGTTCCAGATCCACATCATTGTGTTTGGGGTGGTCAGTAGCAAGGACCAAGTTATACCTACCCGCGTTTATCTTCTCGGAGGGCTACATCAAGTGCTTGAAGGAGTTGGTGCTGCCCAGGGTCCAATAGGTGGTCCATGGAAGGCGGTATGTGTAGCAGCATGGCTGCACCATACTAGTCTTAGCTGTAAATTTCTTCGACCACATCACTCAAAACATCTGGCCTCCTAACACACTAGGATTTGTAGGTCGTGGTTGAGAGAGAGAGAGAGAGAGAGAGACCAACAAGTCCCTGTCCGCCACCAAAGTGGAGCTTAGGCCCAGGATCACCACAGTTTTCACCCAGTTAAACAGGGAAAGCGTCGAGGACTGCAACGACGCTGGCTGGAGAACGTGGTTGAGACGAACGGCAATTTCATTGAATAAAATCAATAGTAGTATTTCTAGTCTTTAACATGTAACTTTGGTAAATATATCTGGATAAATGCAATGTGTTACTTTCTTGTAAATCGAAGTTAGGCGACAAATTACCTACCGCCACTGGATACTCACTCACATGTGGCCTTAGCCAAAAATCTAAAACGCCCCTCGCATTTATTTATCATATGTAATTAAACTTTTCAAAATTTATCATATTATTCATAAATATGTATGATAATAATGCGCATTTTGCTAATGTTTGAATATTTTGTTAATATGTTTGATTTATTTAGTACCTATTTTACTTAATGGTGTAATATAATTAAAAAAAATCGTTTTTTAAAACCAGAATTTAACCAATATCTTATTTTTCAGCTTAAATATCTTCTAAATAAGCAATATGACTAGAACTAAATATTTTACAGGAGCCTAGAGGGCACAAATCTAACTTCTTCAAAGCTAAGAGTTATCACAAGTAGAAATTGATAAAAAATAAAATATTCAAACAGAAAACGTCTTAAAAAAAATGAGAACAGAGATCTATCATTTCAGCTTCACTACAGAATCGCAGACAAACCAATTTCTAAACTTACAAGACAGTTTACTAAAGATTCAAGTTATAAAATATTACCCAAAACAGTTAGGAGACAAAGATTAATGCTTCTGAAATGATGTAAGGCGAGAAAGAGGCCATGCATATCTGAGGTCAGAAAAAAAAAGTCGTAGTGGGACAAAGAAGACAAAAATTAGACATGAACAATGGTCTAGAGTTATCTGAAAGTAGTTATCAGTTATGTAAGAAAAACTATTGTATTGTTGTTTTAGGTGTAGTTATAATTATATTTAAATACCTATATCTTGGGAGAATATTTTTACAAGATTGTAACAATTTGGCAGATTTTCAGCACTTCATTAGCACCATGTTGTCTAGTTTTAGAGCCATTTATTTATTCAGAAAGTACATCCTACAACACCAATGAACGAAGTTTCAGGAGGACAATGTCCAAGCCATACATCTAACCACACCAAGAATTGGTTTGGAGAAATGTGGATCGCTCCTACGGAATGGTTACCACAGAGCCCAGGTTTAAATCCAATAGAACACTTGCGGATAGTGATTGAAAAAGCAATAAGTACCACAAGTACAAATAAAATAGAACTATGAAAAATTACGAGCTGAGAGGGAAGATAAACAGAAATTTGAGAAAATCAGGCAAAGTCCATGCAATGAAAAATTCTGACTAATTAAAGCAAAAGGAGGTTCAACTAATATTAAAATAATTATATATACACTGGGTGCAATAAATATCCGATACATGGTCAAAAGTTTATTTACTATAGTTACACAACAGCAAAGTAATCGAAAATTGAACATCTTATGTGTTTTGGACGTTGAATACAAATTGGTATCACATTGCAAAAATAGTAAAACATTACTATGATTACGGCAAAAATATCAAACGAACGTTTCAAAAAGTATCTGATACATCTATGAAAAGCAGTTAGTATTTGGTGATATGACTTTTCGTCGCTAGTACAGCTTCCAACCGTTTGGGATATTTACTTATGAGGTTCTTACAAATATTTTTAGGTATCTTGGACATTCTTATTGGCATATTCTTTTTAAATCTGTTAAGATTTCTCGGGTCCCTTTTCTTAATCTTTAGTTTTAATTCTCGCCACAGGTTCTCAATAGGATTTAGGTCTGGCGACTGACTTAGCCATCCCATAACCTATATTTTATTCTGCTGAAACCACGCTGCAGTGCCATTGGCTGTATGTTTTGGATCGTTGTCCTGCTGAAATGTCCATCCTCTTGGCAACTTCAAGTCGTCTGCAGACTATGAGAGATTATTATCCAGAATCCTGCCATACATCTGAGCATTCATTTTCCTTTCAATAATATGGAGTCTTCCAGGACCTGCAGAGGAGAAGCAGCCCCATACCATTATGCTGCCTCCTCCAAACTTCACTGTTGGGATTGTATTTTTAGGATCATGCGCTGAGTTTTTCTACTTTCAAACGTGACTAACACTATTCCGCCAAAATAACTGAATCTTCGTCTCGTCAGACCATAGTACAGCGGCCCCAAAAACTTGCAGGCTTCTCTAAATGTTCCTTGGCAAAATTCAGACGATTTCTGACATGAATTGGTTTCAACAAAGGTGTCTTTCTTGGTGTGCGAGAATGGAATCCCTCGTTCCTAAGAACTGCTCTAATTGTATTTTTGCATCCATTTGTCCCAGCTGCTTCCAAATCTTTCTGAAGTTCAGATCGAATCACTCGAGGATTCTTCTTTACTTTACGGACTATATGTTTAGCCGCACGCTTTGAAATTTTAGATAGACGCCCTGAACGAGGAAGACTTGCAGTGGACTGATATGACGTGAACCGGCGAATCGTGTCACCAATGATTGAGATTGGTATTTTTAGCATAGATGAAAATTTTCTATACCCCACACCACTTTTATATAACTGAACAATTAGTTCTCTGGTCCTTTTTGGCAATTATTTAGTCTTCGCCATATTAGAATTAGTGTGTTGAACGATAACCTACTTCTCATAAAGCTCTCAGACACTGACTGAGGTCCGCTGTTTCACGTAGACGAAGTAGATTATTTTTCTAGAAAGTTCTACAACATTCCTGTCACGTAAACCACTCTTGAATGTTCGAGAACTATTTATTATCGCTTTAAGTCTAATTTTGTGGGTGTGTTGGATACTTTTTGAGGCGATAATCTAACATTTTTGTCGATATAATATCAATGGTTTACTATTTGTGTATTCTAATACAAAACACATAAGATGTTCAATTTTCGATTACTTTGTTGTTGTGTGACTATGGTAAATAAACTTTTGACCATGTATTGGATATTTATTGCACCCACTGTATATATATTGAAAATTTTTCATTCAAGCCTGATCCTCGTGCCTCAGGGAAGGGTTTCTTCCTGTCGTTAAGCCACCCTTCATTCCCAGGAGCAAGATATCCGTCCTTTAACGACCGCAACCCATGTGTTCAGCGTCCCAAGAAACGGCAACAACGACCTTCGCGATCAAATACCTTTAAATGAAATGTGGTCGTCGTCCAGACCTGACATCGGGACAATACGAAAACGGTTGCCGAGGCAACAAGCAGAGGTGGGGGGGGGGGGTATATCAACGCAGATGGAAGGGCGAATACGCCATCTAAGTTCCGTAAATGCACGGCATACACAAATTAGTCTAGAAACGTACATACATACGCAAGCATTAAAGCGATCGCGTATGTACACACTATGCACAAGATACCCGACCCGCTCTCTATTTTTGTTTCAGAGAGCAGTTGAAGAGAAATGGGGGGGGGGGGGCAGTCATCCTGGTATTGATTGTCGAGTCCAGCCACCGAATGAGTTCGCGCGACAACATTGAGTTTGAGTCAGTCCGGTCACTGGGTTCCCGGAATTCAGGCGGGTACATAACCGGCCGGACGACTCCGGGTACACCAAGCCGACCCCACAGTTGCGGAATCCCCACATTAACGGGAAACGACGCAAATGAGAAAGTGTGGAAAAAGAGGGCCCAAGAAGGCTGGGCACCGACCAAGAGGGGATTAGGAAGGCGTTTCAGAAACAATCAATACAAATGTCCCAGAATCTACTAATGAAATGGCTCCTCCCCCCCTCATAATATCAAAGCGGGATTATGCTGGATTCTTCCTGTAAACACTACGCTACCGCCTCATACAATTGATAGGAGAGAGTCGTCGGGCGTCTGTCCACATTAGTGGAAGTCGGATCGAGTCCGGGCACGTACGTGGTTTGTGATCGCTCAGTCAGCCTTGTCTAAGAGGCAACTGCGATCCCGGGTCGCAGCCCAATCTGCCCCGCAAAACCACCAATTTTGGGGGGAAAGGGGGTCCCAATTGCTCGATTTTGCGTGCCCCGGCAATTATTGGGAATGAAAGGGGAAACCTGGGATACACCGCCGAGGGCATGGTCCCGAATTAGGAAACAACAGGGAGAAAGGAACAGATGAAGAAAAACTACGTTAACACCGAACCGTTGAAAATATTCATTCAAACCTTAAGGAATAAATTCGACAAGTAATTTAGGGATACAAATGTGAACTCCTTTCCAGCCTCGGACATGTGCTAAGGGGCTGAACCCCAAACAAGAACAGGCGATATTCTCAGAGACTGTCTCTCAATGGATTACTGGAATATCGTCGTCACGACTTAAATATGCAAAATATCCAAGATCACTACCGAATAAAACTTGTTCCAGTTGATAGTTGCGATAGGCTAAATGGGACTGAAGCAAAAAAAAAAAAAAAAAAGTAAAAGTAAACCGAAACATTTTAAAATTACGAGTCAATAGAATTCCATTGCCAACCAACCATTTAAGTTTTAGAATAAGCAAATAGGTAGTGATTTTTTACTTTTTGCCACTGATCTACACTCCTTTATATCTCAATGGGAACCCTGTTTAACGTGGGATCCGAACCACGACTATCTACATCAGTGATGAGAATAATTTTAAGGAGCGGGCCATATTGAAGTTTATGAAAAGCTTTGTGGGCCGCAAATTTCGAATACATATAAGTCTACTGCAAATTACCTCTGTGCCTTTGTTTGAATATAAACATAGTCATAGATAGAGCTACACATTAATAACTAAGGGTATTTTTTTAATAGTTTTGCTACTCTTTTTAATATTTTGTCGAATTCTGAAATGAAACACGGGCCACATGGAATGCCTTCGTGGGACGGTTTAACCACCCCTGATTTACACTGTCTGGAGGCCGCTGTAAGGGCAACCCAAATCGGGACTTTTGATGTGTGCGCGGAGACTTTGAAACCAGTGTGGAAAAAAAAGTAATTAAACATATGAACAAGTCCAGCAGCGCAATCGAAGGCACTTTTTTTTTGTAAATAGACAAAATGCTATATAGCACCACTAATTAGCCGCGGAAATTTATAATAATGATGTTATAACGAAAAATGGATTGACAGCCATCTTGTCATTGAAAGCTTGTTTAGAACCCCCAACATTATGTTTGGGTTGGGTGGGAGTTTAGGTTGGTTAGTTTTTTTTAAGTTTGTTTTTAGAATAAGGTGTTTAAATAGCCGCCTACATCGTAAATGAGCATCATCGTTGGCAATATATATTTCTTGAATTGGTGCAATGAATTTTTTTCGATACTTATGACGTCATGGTAGCGGAAAAATAAGTTTAATGCCTTGGAAAATACTACTTTAAAGTGCCCAAAACTCGAATAAGAGTTTTTCGCCGAATAAATAGCAACAGACAATTCAGATAGGCCTTTAGAATTGATTGAAATAAATTTTCTTAAAAAAAAGTTGGTCAATGGAGAATTACCCCCAAAATATCCACTCCACTTATGAATAACAGGCCGATCCGGCTAAGGATGGTCTATGAGCAGACCACAGCGAGGTTTAGTTGGTTAAATTCTTTCAAAATGCCTTATCCATAAATAAATTTACCGATAGCTAAAACAACAAAAAATGTCCAGCACTCTGGCAGTGATTGATTACTTAAGTAATGTGAACAGAAGCGTCGATCTACCAAGGTTGTCTAGTCTAAGGGCGAAACGTGACGCCATTGACAAGTGAGCGATTGAGCTTTATATTTATATTTTGGGATTAGGCGTTTGTGACACTTAATTCCTCGCTTTCTTTAACCCTGTTCTTATATCCTAATTTATGTTGTCATGAAAAGATCTAAGCGTCACATAAACAACTAATCAAAAAATGTGAAAGCTCATTTTAAACCTCGCTCGCAAGAGAATGCGAAATTTACTACAACCAATACAAGTTTAATAAGCTCCATTTAGGACGTAGCTAAGGTGAAGGGGGGGGGGGGCAGGGGACTAATAAAAACGCCTAAAGCGATTCACCTAACTTTGGCAGGTTTAACCGCCTCGGATGGGATCGTGCAAACACCTGAAAAACAACTTACTTTGCCCGACTACCGTCGGCTGCGTCCAAGCGAAGCATGAGAGGAGAAAAGGATAAAAATTAGAAGGCAAATCTGTTTGTTTTCAAGATGGGAGGTTTGGCGATCCTTGGAAAATCCATACAGCATTTTTTTTTTAAATTAAAGGGGGTCTATACTTGACGACTGCCAGCAAGGACATGACGCCGATTTTTTTAAAAAACAGCCTACAAATAGGCTATTAAAGAACAACAAAAACGAACGAGGTAGACCCGCTACCGCAGGGCTCTAGCATGCACGACACAGAAAGGGAGTTACATATATGCAAGGGAGGAGTACTGGCTCCTCTAAAATCTTTCCGATTCCACAGTTAAGTGTGCCCGAATACAGGGACGACCCCGCAATCAATTCGGCAAATTCACTCGACATTACTTTCTCTTGCAATTGAATGTTTAGTTTAGCAATCGAGAAAAGTGCATGCCCGCCCGGCACCGCCGTCCGCAAAGAGATCCATCCGCCTTAATTGCGGAAGTTGGGAATGTTTTAAAATATAGGCACCTCGAGGAGCTTAATTGAGGCACGACTAATATGTTTTTATTGTTTTATTCGCTTTCAAAATGATTATTCTAATTTAAATTATTTGCAGTTTTATCACAAAGTCATCATATCAAAAATAAGAAAAAGTGTGCATTCCTTCGCTGAATCCAAAATCGCGCTCTGCTCTTGTTCCTGTAGGAGGTGTTTCAGTCCCTGGAGCTTTGCTATTCGATCAAAGGGGTAAAATGATGACACACATTGGTTAAAATAAATGATGTGTAATTACAATCTATTTCGTAAAAGGTTTTTTTAGAAAAATAAATATTTGAATCTTATTCAATTCTGGAAATGGTTCTTTCGAAATAGAATGGTGCAAGTATTGTTGCTCAGCACCAAACTGGCTTGCAATGCAAGGAGATAGTTGCTAAGGGTATTGCATCATGGAGCACCATATTTAGGATCCATTAATGAATTGGAAAAGACTGATTAAACTCTTGTGAAGATGTCTTCTGGATACAAAAGAGCTCAACATGAACGCCAAGATCGCCTCATAGTGAAGTCCCAGCTCAAGAATTGGGCTGCCTCCAGTGCAAAGCTTGCTGACAATTGGAAAGAGCAGGTGTGAACGCTTCGGCTTGCACAAAGAGGCGCAGATTTTTCGACAAAGGTCTCAAGTCGAGAAGGGCTGCGAAAAGCCTCATCTCACCAAGAAAAACTCTACCGATAAGCTCCAGTTTTGTAAAATATAAAGAATGCATTGATTAAAAAAAGACAGCGATATTCTCTGATAAAGCTCCATTCCACTTGTTTGGAGCTTCTGGAAGATACCTCGTTAAAGCGAGAAAATTGGGGTATTTCACGAGTACTGTCGTGCCCACGGTGAAGCATTTGGACACATTCCATGTCTGGGGAACAAACAACTTTGCCCAAGAACAATGCTTTCTTTAGTTGCTTTTTTTTGTTATATCCAAGTACGAGAGACAAGGGATAGAGACTGCGATCGTCCCGAAAAAGGAACTGGTAACGAGCGCGAAGATCACCAATGGAAAAAAAATTCATCAGGGTAAGGTGCAGGGGAGTGCTTCATCAAAGGGCGCTGCGTACCGCGAGTGTGCCCAATTCGAACACGACAGAGAGCAACCTAAAGTCGTCGCGGCATTCGAGGTAGGTCTATAGATACAGTCGCGGTGCAATGACAGGTAACTTTAGGTTTCCCTCGGCCGACTCCCATCTTCTTTGCAAGTAGTTGAGAGGGCTGCCCTGATACCTGACATGTAGTCGGCGTGAGGAAGAGCAAAGCGCTGGTCAGGTCGCCCACTCTTCGCGGATTCTTTGGCGCCTTCAAAGACACTCCCAGAAACTAGGCAAAGAAAATCTCGACATCCGGCCGCCTCGCGGCAACCGTGGCGTAACGGATACCGTGAACCAAGGGGTATGGAAATTCCAATGCCCCAAGAACACTCAGGGCGATTTTTTAGTCGCTAAAGATCACAATCCTGTCTCGGACGAGGGCACGACGCGTTATCTCCAGTACAGAGCGGTGAATTGCAACCAGCTCGACCGTGAAGACATACGGAGGTCCTGGTAAAAACCCGATAACTTCAAACAGAGGGGATACGGCGTGGAAACCGAACCTAACCTGGGACTTGGAGTCATAGGCATACACCGGCAAAGATCCAGTGTGACAGGAAGTGTGCTCTAAAAAGGCCTAAAGCAATATCCACTGCACTGTAGAAGCTTTGGGATCACGAATGGCAACAAATAGACCCTAGAGGGTGGCGCCCTTGGGAAAACAAGAGGCACTACTGGCCCGAGAGCTACACCGAGCTATCGAGGGAGTTTCCTAGCCCTAAACCAAAAGTGCAGGTTAGGCACCGTCGAGATAGGATGCGGATGGAGTGTGAGGAAGGAGCTGGGCTCGCGCGTACCAGGACATAATGAATGCTCTGCGCACGGTGCAGAGCGAGTGGCAGCAACTTGGCATCGACGACTAAGTTGTAAATGGGGGTCGCCAGGTGAAGGCCAATGTGGTGGATTGAGTCCACCTTCCGCAATACACGCTCGGCTGCGGATGCCTATTTTTTTTAAGGGGCTATCTGGCGACTGCCGACTTAGGCATAAGTCGCCGTAAACAAACAGCCTAGTTCTAGGCTACTTTAAAAAATTTGAACAGGAACCAACAATAAAAAGAAATAATGATAACAAAACCATAACAAAAACAACTAAACCTAGTTAAATGAAAGGAGAAGGCCGGCCTCCCCCCAAAAGTCAACAAGTCCACCAGTCAATGTGCACGCACTCGTCCGAGTACAAAGAACAGGCGTTAGCGACCCCGCCCATCCCGGTACCGGGACATGTAACGTGTGCGAAGATCACCCAGGCTGGGACATTCGACAAGAATGTGCCGAACAGTCTAGGGGAAGACGCAGTCGTCGCTCCATCAAATAGCGATACGTCACACGAGTGCGTCCGAATCGGAGACGACAGAAAGCGACCTGAAGCCGTCACGGCATTGGGGAATAGGTCCATGGGAACAGTCGCGGCGCAATGGCATGCAACTTTAAGTTCCCTTCAACCGTCTCCCATCTTCTTTGCCAAGCAGTCCGAAGAGCTGCACGTATTCCTACCATGTAGTCGGTGTGAGGAAGAGCGAAACGCTGGTCCGGTCGCAGAGTCCTCGCGGACTCTTTGGCGCCCTCATTCGCCGCAATTCCTACATGTACAGGAACCCAGCAGAAGATAATCTCGAAATCTGCCCAGCTCACCAAAACCGTGGCGTCACGGATATCGCGAACCAGGGGATGCGGAGATTCCAATGCTCCGAGAGCACTCAGGGCGCTTTGTGAGTCGCTAAAGATCACAATCCAGTCTCCGAACCGGGCACGTCGCGTAATCTCCCGTACCGAGTGGTGTATTGCCACCAGCTCGGCCGTGAAGACAGACGCAGAGCCTGGCAGAGCCCCGCTGAATTCAAACAGAGGGGATACGGCGTGGAAGCAGACCCCCTCTTGGGACTTGGAGCCATCCGCATACACTGGCACGGTTCCAGCGTGACACGAGGTGTGCTCCAAAAAGGTCGAACGCAATACTCCTGGCGCCGTACAAGCTTTGGGAGCAGAGGCGTGGCGCCTATAGCCAAATGTGGTACCCTCCAGGGTTGCGTCCTGGGCAGAACCATGGCAGCCAGCGGCCCGAAGGCTATATCTAGCTCTAGAAGGAGTTCCTGGCCCTAAACCCAAAGGGCTTATGGTATGACTGGCGTCTCTCGGCGGCATAGGCACTATCGAGATCAGTTGCGGATGCAGTGAGAGCTGTTGGCGACTGAGGGAGGCGCAGGGCTCGCGCGTACAGGCGAGTGATGCACTGCACGCGGCGCAGAGCGAGTGGCATCTCCCCAGCATCGAACAACAGGCTCTCAATGGGAAAAGTGCGGAAGGCACCGGTCGCAAGGCGAAGGCCGGTGTGGTGGATCGAATCCACCTTCCACAATAAACGCTCGGCTGCGGATGCATAAAAATCGCATCCGTAGTCGAGCTTCAAACGAACAAAGGATCGATAAAAAAGTAGGGCAGTAGCCCTATCAGCGCCCCAAGCGCTGAACTTCACGGAACGGAGAATGTCCATGGCGCGGGTACAAGAGACCCTAAGGCTGCGAATATGAGCCTCCCAGGTGAGGCGTCGGTCGAATACAAGACCAAGGAAACGGTGCGAATCCACCACATCCAGGCGCACCCCATTAAGAAACAAATCTGGGTCGGGGTGAAGCCGTGGATGGCGGCAGAAGTGCACCACCTTAGTCTTGGCCAAAGAAAACCGAAACCTGTGCACTTCGGCATAGCAAGAGACGCGGTTCAATGCCTGTTGGAGTCGACGCTCCAGAGTTGGCATCTGGGCCGCGCCAAAAGAGATCGAAATGTCGTCAACGTTGATGCTCGGGGCAAAGAGTGTGACACTGAGGACACTTCCCTGCAGGACACCCTCTTCCTGCTCCTTTGGGCCGGAGAGAACTCCCCCCACCCCTACCCGTACGCGGAATCGATGATCTCGCAAAAATTCAGATATAAACATTGGGAGGCGTCCCCTCGCCCCCATCGTGTGGAGTCTCCATGATACCGTATCGCCACGAGGTATCATAGGCCTTCTCTAGATCGAAAAACACCGTAGCGTAGTGCTGTCTACAAAGGAAAGCCTCGCAGACGGAAAAAACAGTCGGAGCAGAGTATCCGACGTGGAGTGGAACTTGCGGAAGCCGCACTGTGCAGAAGACAGATGGTCTCCGCTGTCCAGGAAAAATGCTAATCTAACATTTACCAATTTCTCCATCAACTTGCACACGCAAGAGGTTAGAGAGATTGGGCGGAAACCGGTCGGAGTAGAGTGATCTCTCCCCGGTTTGCCAAAGGCGAGTACATTAGCGATTCGCAAGGAGTCTGGGAGAAGCCCCTCCACCCAGATCCTTTTGAACAATTCTAACAGAAAGGCCATGGCTCGCTCCCCCAGGTGTCGAAGCATGGCGTACGGGACATCGTCCGGACCATGGGCAGTGTCCGCGCACGAAGCGAGAGCGGAGCGCAACTCACTCACAGTAAACTTGTTGAAGGGTTCTCCGAATCTGGAGGTAGAGTCCAGCCGGCGGCCTTCCGCGACATGACGACGTGCATTGAATGGTGGCGGAGCAGCATCTCGGCTAGAGAATGCGGAAAAAGCGGTCGCGAAGGATTCCGCCACGGACGCGGGGTCCGAGATTGCGGTCCCATTGTCCTGGAGAACGGGAGGGGGGTCCTGCGAGAACTTGCCAGGAATCCTTTTAACTCGCTTCCACACCTCTGCTAAAGAGGTCTTCCCGTTAAGTGAAGACACGTAGGCCCACCAAGAAGAGCGGCGGGCGTGCTTCGAAATATACCGGAACCTAGCCCTACCCCCGACGAAATTCAGCGACAGTGAAATCGTTCGGGGGGCGCTTATAGCGCATGTAGGCATAACGTTTCTGTTTGAGGGCCGTCTCACACTCGGCCGACCACCATGGGAGTGCTCAGCGTGCAAAACGGCCAGACGTCCTAGGAATAGTAGTCAGGCCCACGGCAATGCAGGCCACCGCGCACGCGCCAAACACCAGCGACGTGGGCTCTCTCTCAGGCGGCAGTTGCCCTAAAAATGATATTTGAATGGGAAAGTGATCACTACCATGGATGTCATCGAACACCCCCCAATCAAAATCAGGCTGTGCATCCGAAGAGCACAAAGATAGATCAAGGCAAGAAAATGAAGAGGTTCTCGGACAGTGATGCGTAAACTCATCCACGTTTAGGACACCTATCTCAAGCTCTTCGATCAGATCGGCAAGGACTTGTCCCCTGGGATTTATTGAGTAATCTCCCCAGAGAGGACGCCTGCCGTTTAGATCTCCAAGCAAGAGAAAGGGCCTCGGCAACCGTGCTACGACGCGGCGGAAGTCCCCCGCGTCGAAGTCAGCTGACGGTGGAATGTACGCAGAAATGATAGTATACCTCCTATCCAGGTGCAGCTGCACAGGCACAGCCTGAAAGGATGTATCTAAAGAGAAAGGAAGAACGGAATCATGCCGGATGTAAACCGCGTATCCCCAGCCCGGCAATCCCGCGGTGGTGGAATCGCAAGACCCTTATACCAGGAAAGGGCGGGCAGGGGGCACGCGCCTAGCATCGTCTCCTGCAAAAAGATAGCTAACGGGGAACGGGACGAGACGAGCCTCCGCAGCTCCTCCCAGTTGGCCCGGAGTCAACGGCAATTCCATTGGAGGAATATGCCCTCCGGGCCTAGCTCGAGGAGACGCGGAGGCCCTCCTCGAACAGAAGACCCTCACGGGAATGGCCGTACGCTTCCCGGGAGCAGAACCCCTTGCGCAGTTGGCCGGAAAAAACGCTGAAGGCGCTGTCGCCTTCGAGGACTTATTGGGAAATATTGTGCTCGCCATGCGAGTCTTTTCCTCCCTCGAAACCTTAGGCGGGCGTTGCGGCTTCGGAGGCGGGGGGCCCTCTTTTCGAGGAAACACCGTCTCCGAGCCACTCGCTGTCCTCCTTTCGGGGGACAGCTTTAGGAACCCCGGAAGATGGCCTAGCGACCATCTTCAGGGGTGTTGCCTCCTGTGAGTCTAACGACTCGGTGGAGGCGCGTGGCCGTTTTGCCTTACGGAAAACGGTCACGCTGGGGGAAGAGGGGGGAGCCCTGGTTTTAGCTTGGGCTGGGTGTGAACCCTTTTTGCCGCATGCTTTACCAGGGCAGCGCCCGGGTTGAGTAGAGCCGGCAGAAGGGCTCCGAATGGGCGCGGAAACAACCGTGCTCGTTGGCCTCGATGGGCCAGGAGCAGAGGGTGTCTTTCTAACTATTGAGGCATATGACGTCCCAGGCAGAGCCGGGCGCGCCAGGACCAAGTCCTTAGCCTCGCGGAATGAGAGTCGATCCTGGGCCTGAAAGGCTAGGATTTCTTTCTCGAGGAGATATGCACCACATTGCTTCGAAGAAGCGGGGCGCGGCTCTCCACAATTGACACACTTGGCCACACATGATTTAGACTTATCGTGTGCGGCCTTGGAGCAATTTACACAAACTTCGGATGACCCCGACTTTGCATGTCTACAAGAACGATTCGTATGGGCAAAGCGGTGACAGTAATAGCACCGCCACGGCAGTGGCACGAATGCCTTCACGCGGTAGAGGTACCAACCGACACGCACCGACTTAGGGAGCTTGTCACAGTCGAACGTGAAGAAGCGTGTAGGGATGGGTCTCGAGGCCCCTCCCTGTTTTCTCATCACACGTTCGACCTTGACCGCCCCATGGTCGGCCAGCTCTAAGGTGATGTCCTCTATGGAGTAATCAACGAGTTCCCTTGCATAAACTACTCCTTTCACAAAGTTCATGGTAGAGTGCGGCGTCACACTCACCGGGGTGCCATGAAGTGTCCGAAGAGCACCTATCTTGGCCGCCTCGGCGGGATTCACCGCATTCGCCAGAAGGCTCCCGTCCGAGAAACGGGTCACCTTCGGCTCTCTACCAATTATACTAGCTAATGCTCTCCTCTGATGGATCATGTTGCCCTTGGCCAACATGCTGCCATCAGTGGAGCGAATGACGAGGAAGCGTTTGAAGCCAGCGGGCTCGAAAACGTCATGTAACCTCTGAATCAGGGGTACCGATGTCATCGAGGCTCCGCCCTGTGCGCTTTTCGTCTTAGTCAGGGGTTCCGCAACCGGGGGGGCAGAGGGGCCGGATGTGCCGATCTTGGCTTGGTCGCTTGCCAGAGTGGCAGCAGACCCATCCGTCCCCGCAAACCCGCGGATGGAGAGGAGCCCGGAGTCTTCTTTGTCTATTTGGTCTTAGTCTCTTTCTTTTTTGGAGAGGAGAGCCAGGTCCGTCTCCGAAATGGAGAAGGTCCTGGTGGTCGCAGGGGCACCGGTCGGAGAAGATCCCTCCCCTCCTTGTACTGCCTCAGAAACCCTAACCGTTTGAGGAGGACCTTGCATAGGGGCGGATTTGGGTTCGTTGTTTGGCGCCAAGCCCGGATTCCCCCCCCATGGAAGGCCCTACCCTCTGAGGCTGGGTTTCCTCAAGGACCATGTCTATCACAGGAGGGGCCTCCAGTTGGCCATCCCTCCCAGGACATCGCAGGTCCCCTTGGCAGTGTCGCCAGTCTTGTGTGGGGAGGCACAGGCCTTCACCCCGGCAAGGTTTAAAATTCTTGCCAGCAGGTCTTTTGAGGGAAGCGACCGAAGGGGCCTGGCTTCTCTCTCCCGCCTAAGGGGGTTTGCCCTACCGAGCCACTTACACGAGGGGCGGTCGGCAATGGGCTGCCTGCTGGCTTTCTTGGCAGTCTCCTTAGAAAGAAAATGAGGGACTGCCGCTGGAAATAGGGAGGTGCCCCAAAGCACCTCCAGAGAAGGGGGTGAGGGCGAGTCCCCTGCACCCGTAGGCGTAGGAGAGGAGTAAGCCTCCCCTCCAGTTAAAGAAGTATGGAGGGTCCCCTGCGCAAGCACAAGGGGGGGGACCTCCATTTTGTCGGTGGAGCTGCCCGAGGGCGGTTCCGTTGATGTTACAGGGAAAGTTGGGGGTTGGGGTTTTTTTATATTCATCATTGGGCATGGTGACCCTCTTTCTTACACGGGATGCAATCGCGCTTCACTTCTCACAGTAGCCCGCACTGCAAGAGGTGCTTACAGGCCCGGCAGAGCCAGGCGCCGCCATTTGGGACCACCCCTCCCGCCTAGTGGCCTGGCAGTGCATAGGCATGGCGGCTCCACCTTATACACGGCGTAAAATCAAGGATAGACAGTGAATTGAGGATGAAAGGGATGAGGAAGGTATCGGTGGGGATGAAGCAGGTTGTTAAAAAAAAAACATCCCGAACCGGAGCTCAGGGGTTAGGGAACATTGTCCCCTAACCCCTTAGCCTCGATCCGGGACGGTTGGCTTGAGAAGAAGGTTAGCATCTACCCTGTGAAATTAGAGGGTGACCAGAAAAAGTTGTGGGAGAGGTTGTATGAAAAGCGACGAGGTAGGGGAGAAATATAGGCTATCTGAAGGAAGGAAGAGAGGCTAAGCTGGGGCCGGACGGAGCGCTGGATCCCGTCAGCACGGTGGCCAGGATGGCAAATCGCCGCGCCCCTTACGGGGTGCGGATGCGTGAAACGCGCATCCGTAGTCAAGTTTTGAAAGAACAAAGAAACAACAGAAAATAAAAAGCAATAGCTCTCTCTATCAGGATACCAAGTGCTTAACGTCACGGAACAAAGAGTGCCCATAGCGCGGATTCAAAAGAACCTAAAGCTGCGAATATGATTCCCAGGTGAAGCCTCGGTCGAAAACAAAACCAAGGAAACGGTGTGAATCCACCGCTTCCAGGCGAGCCCCGTTTCCCAACAAGCAAGTCCGGGTCTGGTTCGAGCCGTGGATTGCGGCAGAAGTGCCCCGCCTTAGTCTTGGCAAAGGAAAACCAAAACCTACGAGCTTCGGCATAGCGAGTGATGCGTTTCAATGCCTGTGTGAGTCGATGCTCCATAGTTGGCCTCTGGACCGCACCAAAGGATTTCAAAAGGTCGTCGACGTAGAACGTAGCGAGACATATTCCGGCAGCATCGAGGTGATACCCTTGATATTCAGGGCAAAGTGTGTGACTAAGGAAACTTCCCTGCGGTACACCCCCCCTTGCTGCTCCATTGGGCCGGAGATGGCTTTCCTAAACGGTACGCCGAATCGCTGATCTCGATAAAAAAATCAAGAATAAAGAATACGAGGCGTCTCCTCACCACCATCGTGTGTAGTCTCCATGATACCATATAGGCATCCAGTATCATATGCCTTCTCCAGATCGAAAAACTGCGTGGCGTACGAGTAGTGCTGTCTCCGAAGGAAGGCCTCGCAGACAGCACTTTCCAATTGCAGCAGAGCAGCCGACGTGTACAACCTGCGGAAGCCCCATGGAAATGGAAAAACTGACGAGGCAGCAAAAACTACCACCTAGCAGCTTCTACAACCACCCAACCAATCTATCCTGTGAGTAAAAAAATGCCATTATGGCATGAAAGCCAAAAGACCTCCGGCGTTGTCAAGATCTTTCAATCTGCCAACAGCTTATCGGTCATACCAGGCTGACACAGTTTAACTGGAAGGGGGTTATCCATCCAACTGCCAGGAATGCCTGGTCCCTCTAACAGTCACACATATAATCGCAGAGTGCCCCACCATTGTGAATTGAGATGGCACTACCAACCTTTCAATAAGGTGGGACCCTGCCCACCCTCTGATCAGCATTCCAGGAAAGAAACATCTGCCCTGGACTGACAAAATTCCTCGAAGAAAGACGACTGAGTCATGAATTATAAGTCTTTTGTCTTCTTGCCTAACAATGGGTTAAAGATTTTTTTAAACTTTTAGCAATCTGTATCAATCATCACACACCCTCATCTAAACTGCTGCCTCAGATTTTCACTGTGCATAATAATGAAACCTTTCCTAACCATTGATTTCATAAACATCATTAGCATAATCACCTTTTAGCATTAGCATAACATGTTTTACTAGAATTGATAAAACACTGAAATACGGCATGATCACCATTGTGCACCATGCAACCAACACCAACCCATCCATCCAAAGAAAAGGAGGGGTTAAAAGAATGACAAGAGTTTAAGAAAATTTATTGCAAAATAAGAAAGTGTAGTGTCCATATGGCTGATCGTGCCCAAATGTACAGCAAAAAATATGTCAATGATCAGCACCCATAATGCTTAGGAGGATGAAATTAAAGCAACTCATGCTGCAAAAAACAAAGTGATAGAGCAGAACTCACATAATTGAAGAAATGAAAAAAAATGTTAATTTGGATAATGATAAAAAGTTGAAGGGAGACGATAGCTTCACAAGAAGAGTCTTGGCTGTCAGACAATTTTTTTTACATCACTCAGAACATCTGGGCTCCCAACTCCCCATACTGCAACCTCATTGACTATTATGTGCCGGAGAGAGACCTGTGCACCACCAAGGTGGAGCTTAGGTCCAAGATAATAATAATATAAGAGGTTTTATATGGAGCTCTTCAAGACCTTGAAGGCACCCATCCATCAACTAGAGCCCACTTAAAAGAACCAGGCAAGGAAGAGGAGCATATGCCAGCAAGCAGACCATTCCACAGCTTAGGAGCGACTGGGAAGAAGGCACAATCACCCATGCACCAGAGATGAGTGTGAGTAACCGAAAGCATAAGGGGACTTCTGAGCGAAGGGCTCTTTATTGTCAAGAGGACAGGTAAGGAGGAGTTGTGGTGTTTGGGATTTGAAATGTGAGGTCTTTAAAAGAAATTGAAAATTTAATGGCCAAAGATGCAATTCGCAGAGTAAGAGTGCAGCACAAGAGAACTGTCCTCGATGGAGATCTCAAGCTGCAAAGTTCTAGACAAGTTGAAGGGGATGAATTGTAGCGTTGGGGACTCCAGTGAGAAGATAAGAGTAATCAAGGCAGGAGGTAACAAAAGTATGAATGGCTATCTCAAATTATTTCAGTCTGGAGTGGATACAACTGAGTTTACAGAAAAAGCAGAAAAGATTTGATGATATTAGCAACAATGCCATTCGAAATAGAGTGGACTTGTGAAAGGAAACACCTAGGTTTCTAACATTGTCAGAGAATGCAATTGGGAGCCACCTAGATTGAGAGAAGGGGCTACAATTTTACAGCGAGTGACATCTGCTGAGATTTGCCTATCAAAAGAACCTCAGTTTTGTCATGATTGAGTTTGACGAAGTTATCAGATAGTCCTTCAGTAATCATGTCATATGTGGATAAAAGATTAGTTAATGGTCAAGGCATGTGAGTTAAGGGAGAAGGAGAAAAATACTTGCATATCATCAGCATAGAAATAGAAGGATAGACCTAGGCAATGCAGAAGACCAAGAGGAAGGAGATAAATAAAAAAAGAGGAGCGGGCTAAGGACAAAACCCTGATGAACACTTTTGGACACAGCAGTTGGTGAGAGAGCTCACCCTAAAGTGAACAGAATGACTGAGAAAAGAGATAGGAGTAAACCAGTTTAGAGCAGTTCCAGAGACACCCATGAAGTCACGAAGGTAGTAGAGATGAACAGAGTGGTCAACAGTGTCAAATGCTGATGAGAAATCAAGAAGCACCAAAAATTGAAGGCCTCTCAGCGGAGTCAGTCGGGCACATGTGGGAGAGCCGATTCAGAGATGTGACTGCCTCGAAGTCAGACTAAGGTTTTGGTGATGATGGAGGAGGATAGGTGTTCAGTGATGAGGGGAGCTAACACTCTCTCAAGTGGCTTGGATATGAGTAGAAGTTGAGAAATTTGAGCATAATTTGAAGGATTATTAGGGTCAAGATTTTAATATGGATGGAGAGAAGCATGTTTAAAGTCAGACAGCATCTCACCTAGGTACAGGGAGATGTTGAAGATAGGCAGTGGGTGTTGGAGGACAGGTAGGAACTGAACATAGAAACTGTGTGGGAAAGTGTCAAGCAGGAAAAGTTTTTTTTATTGAGTGGAATATTTGAGGCAAGCTCTTTAGGGAAGAGAGATTGAGAGGTGGGGTAAGGAGTTACAATGTGACAGGAGACAGATAAGGACAAGATTCCAGAGCACATATTAACTAGCTTTTCAGAGAAAAGGGCACAGAATGGAGATGGGGCAGGAGTTTGGGGGTAGTTTAGGAGATGAGCAACGAATTTAAAAAGTGTATAAGGATTTTTTTTGTTTGCTTTTGTCAAGGATTTTATGGCTATCCACACATAAGTTACAAGAAAATAGGTTAGAGAAGCTTGTTTCATCCCTATGTAAAGGTCATGGGTGAGGGAGAAAGATTTGGTAAATATATCTGTATAAATGAACTTTGTGGTTTTCTTTTATATTGAAGTTAAGCAACAAATTAACCACTGCATGCACCATATATATATATATATATATAATTAAAAAATGATAGGCATACTGAGGTATCCTGCCTCTTTCAGAGATACAAGGTAGTGACTAATAATTAAAAAGTACAGAATAGGACATCCTCCTAAAAAAATGCAACCGGACTTCGATCAGCTATAAGTGCCAGCCCCCAGCATGTGAGACCAGCAGTCATGACACCACTTATCACAGATCCAAACTGGGTACCACAAATGAAGCTCCCACCTCTAGACTAGTAGGAAATGCAACCAAAAAGTAGCAAGCTGTGGAACCAATAAGTCTTTACAGACAAGTTTAGGCACCATTAGATGGATGTGCATTCAACAAATGTGTCAAATTTAGAGATGACTGAAAATTACTTTATGCCACTGAGGCATTGGGAAATAGTCCCCAGGGGAAGTAAGGGTGCAAAGACATGCAGCTTTAAATTCCATCATGCCATCGCCAATCTTTTCAATACAACTTACATTGTTAACCTAATTCCTGGTATGTAGTCAGTCAGAGCAAAATGCTGGTTTAGTTGCTCAATCTATGTGAAAAGCCTGGCCTCCTCATTAGAGTGTATGTTCCTAGTTACCCCTACATGACCAGGAACAAACTAGGCCATAAAGAAGGATGGATTACTTAGATGACTCACAACAGCTTCAAACTGAGGGTAAGTAACATGAAAGTCAACACCCTTTTCAAACTTGGAGCCATCTGTGTATACCAACACAGCTCCAGTGGGAAAAGATGTATACTCCAAGAAATACAAACACAATATTCCTAGTGCTCTGGAAAATGACAACAAATATTAAAAGGGGGCACACTAGGCAGAAACCATGAGTGCCACTAGCTTGAGTGTTACAGTGAAATTTTTAAGAAATTTCCTAGCCAGGAAGCTAATACATTTCAATCAATCTTTAAATAATTATTTTTTTAAAGATTTTTTTTCAGGGATAAACGAATCACAAAAAAAGGTCAAATTGAATCTACAACTGTTGTGCCAAAGCTTGCAGTTAAAACCACTGAAAATTGTGACATCACTGATCCATAGAATATGCAAAAAAAATATGGTAGACAGAAATTTAGTTTCGTTTGAATGAAAGTGGCAGTGGGTTGTGAGTTACTTTAACTTATGTAAATGCTAACTTGTACTATCTATCAGTGATTTGTGTTATTTTAATTAGACCAATCACAAATCATGACATTTAACACTAAATATATAAGTTGCATACCATTCATTGGTTTGCTTTTTTCCCCAGAATATTTTAGCCTTGTCCCTATGCCTATTTGTAAAGTTAAATAATTCAATCATGGCTGACCAACCAGAGAAAATTATCAGTGATAAAAATTTAACCAAAACTATTAGTGAGATAACTAAGCTCATAAAAATTCTTTTAACTATTCCTCAGGCAACATCAGAGCCCAAAAATGCTGCTTTTCAATATTGAAGAGGATAAAAACATTTCAAAGATTTCATTTGGGAAAAATTTAAGAGACAACAAATAATTTCAATGAAAGTGTCATTGACCGTTTCACTCAGAATGAGAAAAGGATGGACTTCAATTATAAATGAATATAAGTGTACGTACCGTACCTTCTTCACTTTATATTTTTATAGACTTTTTTTTGTGGTTAACAAAGAGCTTCATTAAGAAAAAAAAAAAAAAGGAAATGCCAAATAGGGACTCCATCCACAACTGACCATACAAAATGTGGCTTGACATCACTCAAATATGAGCATTTTAACTTTGTTTGACTGCAGCCTGTTATGATATGTATATTTGTCCAAAAAGCAAGCTTATTAAAATCACTCTTAAGATTGATAAGGATTTTTTTCTAATTTAAATAATAATAGCAACAAATTATATCACAAAGTTTGTAAGAAGTGATCTGTAAACAAAGAAAGTTAAAAACATGTAGCTGATATATAGCCACAGGTACTCAAGCAGGCATTGGGACAGGGAGGAGACAAGCCTGCAGATATCAACCGACATCTCATTGTGGGTAATAATTGATAGGAATAACCCTTAAATGTACTTACCAACTCTTCAGAATACATTGATGAATATGCCATAACTGAAGTATTTTTCCATTCTTAAGTCACTCACAGTAAATCCCAATTACTTTTTTCTTTCACTTTTTAAACTGATTAAATTTAGAAAGGCACAACTTCAAGGTAAACTGATGATGAAATGAAAGACCATCATAACATTAATTGTAGGTAAACATAATTACTAGCTACAAACTACCATATCTATACCCTATATACAAATCTGAAATAAAGAAATTGCATTAATGGCTAAACACATGGTAAATAACAAACTCTTTTGAGTATTAAAAGACAAAAATAGCAATGGAATAAATAGATAAGTTTAACAGAGATAGAAAAACAAAAACAGTGAAATAGGTTACACATGAATAAACTGCAATAATATTGCACACCTTGAATAGATAATTGTAAGATAAATATATCAGAAACATGCAGGGACACAAAAATATATCTTAAATCTGCCAAGACAAAAAAATATATCCTAAACCTACAGGGACAAAGCCATACAAAGTACACAGGAACTCACAAGTACAAATTAGAACTACCTTACAGTTGCTTTTCAATTATTAGGTTGAGGAATAAGTTCTTGCATTTTTTTTAATGTGTTGATTTAAGTTTTGTTGACGTGATTTGTGCACATATTAAGAAACAATAATAAATGATGAGAGCAAAATTTGCAAAGGTTAGGCTACATCTCTTAACAGTGTAGACTATTAGCCTTTGCTTAGGCTACATCTTGAAGTTGAGTAATAAGTCATTGCAGTTTATTTAAAAGTTGTGTTAATTTAATTTTTGTTCTGTACCCTCAAAATGGAATGCCAAGTTGAAAGAAAGGTGCATTTTCAACACTTGTTTTTATACATCTTCAATCGAGACAGAACAATGCAAATGCAGCTAAAGCTCGTCGCGATATTTGTGCTGTGTACCGAGAAAATGTTTTATCAGAAAGGACAGCTCAAT
The DNA here is from genome assembly GCA_963969495.1 of Ceratothoa steindachneri. Classification (NCBI taxonomy): domain Eukaryota; kingdom Metazoa; phylum Arthropoda; class Malacostraca; order Isopoda; family Cymothoidae; genus Ceratothoa; species Ceratothoa steindachneri. The sequence goes on from OZ018320.1 coordinate 70,823,834, forward strand.
GGTGGTTTTCACATTTCAAAAACAGTCATTTCAATCTTCATGATGAAGAACGTTCTGGTCGTCCCATTAAGTTGGATGAAGATCGATAATGCACTGTACACGGCGTAGAGCGAGTAGCATCTCCCCAGCATCGACTAGTAGGCTCTCAATGGGCAAAGTGTGGAAGGCACCAGTCGCGAAGCGAAGACCGGTGTGGTGGATCGAGTCCACCTTCCACAATACACGCTCGGCAGCTGATGCATAAAACTCGCATCCCTAGTCGAGCTTCGAACTAACAAAGAATCGATAAAGTAAGGCAGTAGCCCTATCAACGCCCCAAGTGGGTATAAGAGACCCTAAGGCTGCGAATATGAGCCTCCCAGGTGAGGCCAAGGAAACGGTGCCATTCAACCAGTTCCAGGCGTAGCCCATTAAGAAACAAGTCTGGGTCAAGGTGGAGCCGTGGATGGCGGCAGAAGTGCACCACCTTAGCCTTGGCCAAGGCACCGAGGTGATGCCTTTGATGCTCAGGGCAAAGAGTGCGACACTGAGGACATTTCCCTGCGGGACACACTCTTCCTGTTCCATTGGGCCAGAGAGCACCCCCACCCGTACACGGAATCGACGATCTTGCAAAAATTCAGATATAAACATTGGTAGGCGTTCCATCGCCCCCATCGTGTGGACAGTCTCCATGAAACCGTATCGCCATGAGGTATCATAGGCCTTCTCCAGATCGAAAAACACCGTGGTGTAGTGCTGTCTACGAAGGAAGGCCTCGCAGACGGCATTTTCCAGTCGGAGCAGAGCATCCGATGCGGAGTGGAACTTGTGGAAGCTGCATTGTGTAGAAGAGAGATGGCCTCTGCAGTCCAGAAAAAAGGCTAATCTAACATTTAACAATTTCTCATTCAACTTGCACATGCAAGAGGTTAGAGAGATTGGGCGGAAACGAGCTGGAGTAGAGTGATCTATCTCTCCCCAGTTTGTGAAAAGCGAGCACAGTAGCCATTCACCAGGAATCTGGGAGGAGACCCTCCACCCAGATCCTTTTGAACAAATCTAACAGAAAGGCCATGCCTCGCTCGCCCTGGTGTCGAAGCATGGCGTACGGGACATTGTCCGGACCATGGGCGGTGTCCGCGCACGAAGTAAGAGCGTAACGCAACTCACTCAAAGTAAACCTGTCGTTGGAGGGTTCTCCGTCTCTGGAAGTAAATTCCAGCCGGCGGCCTTCCACGACATCATGACGTGCATTGAATGCTGGCTAGAGAATCCGGAGAAAGAGGCCGCGAAGGATTCTGCCAAGGACGCGGGGTCCCGCGTGAACTTGCCCCGAATCCTTTTGACTCGCTTCCACACCTCTGCCAGAGGGGTCTTCCCGTCGGGTGAAGACACGTCTGCCCGCCAAGAAGAGCGGCGGGCGTGCTTCGAGATATAGCGGAACCTAGCCCTAGCCCGAAGAAATTCACCGACAGTGAAATCGTTCAGACGGCGCTAATAGCGCATGTAGGCATAGCACTACTGCTTGAGGGTCGTCTCGCACTCAGCTGACCACCACGGGAGTGGTTAGCGTCCAAAATGGCCAGACCTTCAAGGAATAGTAGCTAAGCCCGCAGCGATGAGGTTGCCGGAGAACTCAACGGCCTCATCTACCGACCTAAATTCCCCGCCTGAGATAGAGAATTCAGTCATTTCCAGAAATGTAGACCACTGCGTCAAGCACGACCGGGCAGGGCTCTCGGGCGGCAGCAGGCCAAGAAATGATATTTGAAAGGGAAAGTGATTACTACAATGGAGGTCATCGATCATTCTCCAATCAAAATCGGGCTCTGCATCCGAGGCGACACAGATAGATCGAGACAGGAAAATGAAGCGGTTCTCGGGCAGTAATTCGTAAACTCATCCACACTTAGGACACCCATCTCAAGCTCGTCGATCAGGTCGGCAAGGACTTGACCCCGGGGATTGATAGAGTATTCTCCCCAGAGGGTCTCCTGTTTAGATCTCCGAGTAAGAAATAGGGTCTCGGCAACCGTGCCACGACGAGGCGGAAGTTCCCCGCGTCGAAGTGGGCTGACGGTGGAATCTACGTGGAAATAACAGTATACCTCGTATCAAGGTGCAGCTGAACAGCTACTGCCTGAAACGAAGTATCTAAATCGAAGAGAAGAATGTAGACATCATGCCAGGTGTAAATCGCACATCCTCCTGCCCGGTCCCCATCCTGTGGTCATCGAGTCGCAAAACCCTTATACCCCGGGAGGGTGGGCAGGGGGCATGCATGCAGCCAGCATGATCTGCAAAAAGATAGCTAACGGGGAACGGGGCGAGACGACCCTCAGACGCTCCTCCCTGTTGGCCCGGAGTCCACAAGAATTCCATTGAAGGAATATGCCCTCTAGGCCTAGCTCAGAGACGCGGGGGGCAAAGGAGCGAATGCTCCTTTGTTTGTGTCATTCTTTCTGCGGGCAGCTTTAGGAACCCCGGAAGATGGCCAGGTGACCAACTTCAGGGGGTGTTGCCTCCTGTGAGTCTAACGACACGGTGGAGGTGCGAGGCCGTTTTGCCATACGGGAAATGGTCACACTTGTGGAAGTGGGGGGAGGGAAGCTACTTTTAGCCGGAGCTGAGGGTGAACCCTCTGTGCTGCCAGCTTTCCCAGGAAAGCACCCAGGTTGAGTAGAACCCGAGTGGGGGCGGGAACAACTGTGCTCGTTGGCCTGGATGGGCCAGGAGCAGAGGGTGTCTTTCTTAGCATTGAGGCATAAGACGTCCAAGGCAGGGCCGGGCGCGCCAGGAGCAAGCCCTTAGCCTCGCGGAATGAGAGACGATCCTGGGCCTGAATGGCCAGGATTTCTTTCTCAAGGAGATATGCACCACATTGCTTCGAAGAAGCGGGGTGCGACTCTCTGTAATTGACACACTTGGTCACATTGATTTGGACTTATGTGCAGCCTTGGAGCAATTTACACAGACTTCGGGTTACCCAGACTTTGCACGTCTACATGAGCGATTCATATAGCCAAAGCGGTGACAGTAATAGCACCTCTGTGGCAGTGGCACAAATGCATTCATGCGGTAGCGGTACCAACCAACACGCACCGACTCAGGGAGCTTGTCACAGTCAAATGTGACAAATAGTGTAGGGGTGGGCCTCAAGGCCCCTTCCTGTTTTCTCATCACACGCTCAACCTTGAGTGCCCCGTGGTCGGCCAGCTCTAGAGTGATATATTCTATCGAGTAGTCAATGAATTCCCTTGCATAAACTACTCCTTTCACAAAGTTCATGGTAAAGTGCAGCGTCACACTCACCGGGGTGCCATGAAGTATCCAAAGAGCACTTATCTTGGTCGCTTGGGAGGGATCCGCCACATTCGCCAGAAGGCTCCCATTCAAGAAATGGGTCACCTTCAGCTTTCTACATCTGATGCATAATGTTGCCCTTGGACAACATGTTGCTATCAGTTGAACGAATAACTAAGAAGCGTTTGAAGCCAGCAGGCTCAAAAATGCTGGGTAATCTCTGAATGAGGGGCCCGATGTAATCTAGGCTCCGCTCTGCGCACTAGCCCTTTTGGTTTTAGTCAGGGGCTCTGCACCCAGGGGGGCAGAGGGGCCAGATGTGCCGATCTTGGCTTGGTCGCTTACCGAAGTGGCAGCAGACCTATCCGTCCCTGCAGCCCCGAAGGATAGAGAGGAGCCCTGAGTCTTTTTTTTCTCTTCTTTTTAGGAGAGGAGGGCAGGGAATGAACCCGCTTCTCCCTTCCCCCGGCAGGAGCCCCCAGGCCAGTTGGATGAGCCACAGCAAGGTCCTTCTCAGAGATGGAGAAGGTCCTGGCAGTCACAGGGGCACCAGTCAGACGATGAGATTCCTCCCCCTCCTTGTACTGCCTTGGAAACCCAAGCCACTTGAGGAGGACCTTGCATAGGGGCGGACTCGAGTTTGGTGCTTGTCGCCAAGCCCAGATTTACTCCCATGGAAGGCCACAATTTGAGTCTGGGGAGGCACAGGCCTTGACCCCCGCTAGGTTTAATATTCTACCCATCAGGTCTTTAGAGGGAAGCAACCAATGGGGACTGGCTTCCCTCTCACCAATAAGGGGGTTTGCCCTACCGAGCAGCTTCAATGGGGAGCAGTCGGCTATAGGCTGCCGCTGGAAAGAGGGAGGTGCCCGAAGGCACCTCCAGACAAGGTGGTGAGGAGGAGTCACTTACACCCATAGGCCAAGGAGGGTTAAGCCTCCTCTCCAGTTAGAGAGATTTGGAGGGTCACCTGCGAGAGCACAAGCGGGGAGCTCCATTTTTTCTGTGGAGCTGCCCGAGGGCGGCTCTGACGATGGACAATGGGAAATTGAAAGATTTTTTATTTTCTCATCATTGGTCATACGGGACTCGCAGAGCCAGGTACAGCCATTCAAGGCCACCCCTCCCACCTGGTGACCTGGCAGCCCTTTGGCATGGCAGCTCCACCTTAAGAACGGCGTAAAAAAAAGTAGATAGTAAAGAGATGTGAGGAAGGTATGGGTGGGGATCAAGCAGGTTGTTAATACCCATCATCCCAAACCGGAGCTCAGGGGTTAGGGAACATTTTCCCCTCCCCCCTCAGCCCTGATCTGGGATAGTTGGCTGAGAAGAAGGTCAGTATCTATCCTGAGAAAATAGAGGCTGACCAGAGAAGGTTGTGGGAGAGGTGGTAGGGGAAGTGAGGAAGTAGGGAAGAAATACAGGCCGTCTGAAAGGAGAAGCTCTACCAACTAATGTGTTTCACAAAATCGAACAGAAGATATACCTATGACAAGTGCTGCACGGGAAAATACAATAGTGACGCGGGAAAATACGATAGTGACAAAGACGAGTGGATAAATGAAGCACAAGCAGCCATATTAAAACAAAGAAAAGGCATCCCAGCAGACCAACCAAACCAAAACACAGCAGGGCCTACAAAAACAGTGAGTACCCAGGATGAAGTGGAGGAAATTAGCTCCCAAAAAACTGTGATCGTAAGCAGCCAAACACCAAACCTACGAATACACTCAATGATGGAGTATTAGGCCTAGGAAACAGCGGAGGATATAAATTTTTCACAAGCATATGACCACCTCCAACTCAGCACCAGTCAACATCCAGAACCACCCCGTTCAATTGGAAGGAGAGAAAATGCAAACTGCAACCAATACACAAATAAACCCAGACTGACACAAGTGTGCAAATACTACAGAAAAGGCTTGTGTAAATTTGGCGGATATGGTGAAAATTGCCACTTTAGCCACCCTTGACACTGTGAAAAATTCTTAAAGGAAAGTAGGGAAATAAACAAGGTGAATGCATGTTAGAGAAAAAATGTAAATACCTGCATCCTAGCATATGCTTCAACCCTAGCTGCAAATTCCCACACCTAAAAGGGACAAAAAGATCAAAGGCAAAAACCCAAATACACACCCACAAATAATCCTGGAACTGAATACCTCCCAAAACAACAAAACAACCATCAAAAACAGGCAAACCAGATATATTCTAACGTAGTAAAGGCTAGTGGAAACCAGAACCAGGACACCGCACCCTTGGGGTTTCACGAATTAGCAAGACAAATCCAGGACATGCAGTATTCTTTAATGTACCTGGATGGTATCATGAAGCCACAAGTGGAAATTCTCAAAGCCCCGTACCCATGGGAAAGAAGAATGATACCACTACAAGTCCAACAATAACCTATACAAAAATTCTAGGGCCATTAATTAAACTGCTAACTTGCAACATCAGAGGCCTATACCCGAGGTGCAACCAAAACAAGGTCCCACTACTGCAAGAAATAGCCACCACAGATAAAATATCTATACTTGCACTAACTGAAATCTATCTGCACAATGGCATACTGGACATAGAGATACGGATCTAAGACTACGAAATATACCGCAAAGATAGGAAGGATAGAACATATTTAATACCCTCAGTCTATCTATATATTCAAGGTACCTCAACAAGGAGTAACAACAAGGAAAAAAGGTACCCTAGGAGACCTTATGGTCCATTCAAAGAGGGTACCATTGGACTTGCAATCGAGCGGGCACAAGGCTGCTCAATTGTTTTGCGTCCCTAAACGGCCACTTTTCAAGACCTTGTCTAGTCTTGACTTAAACTGGTCAACAGATTCACTGTTGACAACTTCCACTGGAAGTGCGTTCCACTTACCGCAGATACTGTAGGTGAAAAAGTTTCCACACAGATTGCGGTTGTAACGCTTCAGTTCAAGTTTGAAGCCGTGATTGCGCGTTCTGTTCTCACTCAGTGTGAAAATATGCCGGTAGTCAACATTGTCGAACCCTCGAAGTATTTTGAAAACTTCGATGAGCTGACCACGCAGTCTACGGGTTTCCAGCGAGAACAGATCTAATTCCCTTAGTCTATCCTCATAACTTTTATGTCGGATAGAGGGAATCAGCTTGGTTGCCCTGGCTTGTACGCGTTCCAATCTCGCGATGTCCTTTCGCAATGAAGGACTCCAAAATTGTACGGCATACTCCAGGTGCGGTCGGACAAGTGAGTTGTACAGGCACAGTACAATCTCCTGGTTCCGATAACGAAACTGGCGCTTAATATAGCCTAGCATCCTTTGGGCCTTTTTCTCCGCCTCAATGCACTGTTTCGAGAACTTGAGGTCACTAGTGATTGTTACACCCAAGTCCTTCTCAGTGTCGGTGGATTCAATAGCAGTGCCCTTAAGGATATACTGAGATTGGGGGTTTCTGTGGCCGATATGCATCACTTTGCATTTGCCCACGTTAAAAGGCATTTGCCACGTGTCCGACCACTCCCCAATCTTCCCAAGATCTTCCTGCAGGCGGGCAGTATTTCCATCCTTTGCAACGTTCATACCAAGCTTCGTATCGTCGGCAAATTTGGAAATCTTGGCAACCATGTCACCGTCCATGTCGTTGACGTAGATGATAAATAGTAGTGGTCCCAGGACAGAACCTTGAGGCACCCCGCTAGTAACGGGCACCCACTCAGAAGACTGTCCATTTACCACCACCCGTTGCCGTCTGCCACTTAGCCAGTTCTCGATCCAGCCGGCTACCTTTCCGTCTATGCCAAGCGCTCGCACTTTCCGGAGAAGGCGGCGGTGTGGTACCTTATCAAAGGCTTTCTGAAAGTCTAGGTAGACCACATCCACCGCCTTGTCCCGATCGTGCTCACTGAAAACGAAGTGGAAGAATTCCACAAGGTTCGTCAGGCATGACCGTTGCCTTCGGAAGCCGTGCTGGGAACTCCTCAGTAGCAGGTTTGACTCTAAATACGACGTCACTTTGTCCACCATGATGCTTTCCATGAGTTTACCGACTATCGAAATCAGACTGATAGGTCGGTAGTTCGACGGTTGGTTACGGTCTCCTTTCTTGAAGATAGGAGTCACCTCCGCCTCACGCCAGTCTCTAGGAACACATCCGGTCCGGATTGACATGTTAAAGATAGCGCACAGATGTCGTGATACTTCATCGCACACTTCCTTCAACACTTTAGGTAGAAACCCGTCCGGTCCAGGGGACTTATTCGTCTTTAGGTCAGCGATCTTTTTCTTTATTTCTCCTTCGGTGAAGTCCATTGCCTCCAGCTTTTCCCCCGAGTAGGAATCCGTCGGCTGGGGAATGGGACCACACTCTTCAGTAAACACTGAAGAGAAGTAGTCGTTGAGGAGGTTAGCATTTTCTGCATCTGAATGCTTTAATGTCCCCTCCTCATTCCTCAAAGGGCCAATCGTTCGACGGATTGGTTTACGGCTGTTCACATATCCAAAAAACTCCTTGGGATTCTCTTTACAGAGTCTCGCCACTCGGAGTTCCTCAGACCGCTTAGCCGCCCTTATGCTGGACTTCACTCTCCTGGCTAGCCTCCGGTATTCGTCAAAGTCACCCGAGATCTTCGATTGCCGGTACACATTTCTCTTCTCCCTAAGCAGTTGGCCGATTTCTCGATTAAACCACTTAGGTTGAACAGAAGACAGATGGGGGCATTTCAGAGGGATGAAACGCGATTGAAGACTCATGAATGTGGTTTTGAAACTATTCCACGAGTCTTCAACGGCATCGCACACTTCTAGCCTCACGTCAGTCAGTCCAGCTCGAAGGCTTGCAAAGTCTGCTCTTCTCAAGTCAAGTTTCTTTAATTGACTGGCAACAGACCTTACCTTCGGGATCTTGACGCTAAATCTAACTAGCTGGTGATCACTGCCACCGAGCTCTTCGCCTACAGAGATATCCTCAACGATATCATCCTCAGAGGTGAAGACCAAGTCGAGGATATTGTCTCCTCTCGTCGGTTCTCTGACCCATTGAGTGAGGAACTCTTTGTTGGCGAACTCCAGGAGTAGCGCGCTCTCGCCACAGGCTGCTCTGGTTTCCCAGTCAACTTGGCTGTTGAAATCGCCCATAACGATGCACACTCTGCCTTGAACCAGCTCACCCAGCAGCTGGTACAGTTCCCTGTCCTTCTCAACGGTTTGGGCAGGACCGATCTCTAGGTCAACGCCTAGGAGCTCGTGGTCGGATATAACGTTGGAGTTCGTAGATTTGATTGTATCCTTGACATACAACATTACACCGCCACCCTCTCTGTCTGGCCTATCTTTGTGGAAGAGTTGGTAGCCAGGAACCGTGAATTCGCCTTCAAAGTCTCGGTTTGAGGTTTTTATCCACGATTCTGTTATGGCTACCATTTCGGGTTCTTCCGTCGCTACGAGGCCACGGAGCTCAGGAAACTTGTTCCTGATTGACCTCGCATTGAACAGAAGAACCTTCAGGGAGTCCCCTAATGTAGGACCCCCTATACTCTTCCGTTTCCCGGCTTCTTGTTTGTCGTGGCACCACTTTTAACAACCTCCGAGAAGGTTGTTTGGGGAGTGACTCGGGCGTACTGGCGTACGTCCGCCTTCCCAATGGGCCGGACACTCCTTTGGGTGCGCTCCACGACATCCTGGATAAGGTTGGCTAGGAACGCCTTGCCCTTAAAGGAGAGGTGCACCCCGTCCCTTTGGTAGAGGTCTTTTCTACCATAGAACACGGCGTACGGGTCCACAAAAAAGACACCCTCAGCCGTACAGAGGTCTGCAAGGCGCCTGTTTAGCGACATGTTCCTCAAGCGGGCAGTCCGGCTTGGACCCCACCTCGGGAGCATCCCCACCACGACGCGTCTGCAGGTTTTCAGTCCACAGTCGTCGACAGCGCACATAACTGTCCTCATAATTTCACCTGTAGGGCCTACCCTACCTCCTCTGAGGTAGAGGTCGTTGCCACTTACCATAAGGGCAACGACTGAAGTCTCTGAAATCTGAGACTTCTCGGCCTCAGCTCTTACCTGCATATTCCCACAACCTGGGATGCAGCTCACCTTAACGCTTGTGCGAAGGCGGGCCGCTAGCAGGGGCTTCAGACCCCGTGCTTGAGAATCACCAATAAGGGTGACTCTTGCACATTTGACTGCGGACGACTTAGTCTTTCCTTTCGGAGGCGACTTGCCGCTTTCCTCTTGTATCTCTAATTTTTTTTTCTTCTTCTTCTTATTCTTCCTCTTATTCTTCTTCTTGACTTCCTTTGCTATCTCTTCGTTTGTTTCCCGTTTCTCTTCTTCTGCTTCTACTTTCTCTTCTTCTGTTTCCAGTTTCTTTTCTTCTCTTTCTACTTTCTCTTCTTCTCCTTTTACTTTCTCTTCTTCTCTTTCTACTTTCTCTTCTTCTATTTCTACTTTCTCTTCTTTCTTTTCTTCTTTTTGGCTTGTTGAGGAAGCCCTTCAGCAGAAGAAATCGGCTGTTGGACGTCCGGAGCCTTCTCGCCTGAGCATCTGCATCTCTCTGTTTTTAAGAGTTGAACTTCCCTTTTAAGGAGGGAGTTCTCCTCTCTCAGTTGAGCGATGCTCTCGCCCAGGCGCTTCTCGAGTTCGCAGAAGTCACAGACACTGACGCCATCTGTGAGTTCCTTGCCCTCCGTTGCACTGACTCAAGAAGGTTAATATCGTGTCTAAAATGTGGGGACCATGCCTGTATACAGTACTCTAGATGTGGCCTAACATAAGAGTTATAGAGTTTAAAAATAACGTCCTTACTTTTGTAACTGACATTTCTCTTAATGAAACCCAGCACTCTATTTGCCCTATTTCTTGCTTACACTGCTTAGAAAACCTTAATGACTTATCTATTACTACTCCTAGATCTTTCTCATCCTCTACTGAGCTCAGCCAATGCCCATCCATTTCATAGTTAAATTCTCTATTATCTTTTCCCATGTTAATAACTTTGCACTTATCAAGGTTGAAAGTCATTTGCCACTTATGTGCCCAGGATAACAATTTATTTAAATCCCCCTGCACTTTAAAATTATCATCAATATCTTTAACTACAGCTGCTAATTTGGTATCATCCGCAAAAATTGATACTTTATTATTGACTGCCTCCCCAAGATCATTTATATAGATGACAAATAATAATGGACCGAGAACTGATCCCTGAGGAACCCCAATGATAACATCCCTCCACTCTGACTTTACACCATTTAGCACTACCCTTTGCTTCCTGTCTTTCAGCCACTCAGCTATCCAATTTGAAATACCCCCACATATCCCAATCATTTTTAATTTATGAACTAGTCTCCTATGTGGTACCTTATCAAATGCTTTACTAAAATCCAAGTAAATTATATCTACATTCTCTCCCTTATCTACTTAATCTGTTACAAACTCCAGAAAGTCTAGTAAATTAGTCAAACATGATCTACCTGATCTAAACCCATGCTGAGCATCGCTGATTAACCCCTCCCTCTCTAGATGTTGGCAAATCCCTTTTTTAACTATTTTCTCAAGAATTTTACAGACTACAGGAGTTAGGCTAACCGGTCTAAAGTTATTTGGATCCTCTTTACTACCCTTCTTGAAAATGGGGACTAAATTCGCTCTCTTCCAATCATCGGGTATTTCTCCATATTCCACTGACCTAGTATACAACTTCTCCAGAGCTATTGAGATACTTTCTACCCCTTCTTTAAGTATCCTAGAATGAATATTATCAGGGCCGGAGGCCTTGGTAGTATCTAACTCACTTATTAGTTCTTTTATCGTCTTCCAATCTACACTAATGGTAGTAAACACCTCTTTCCCTGACCCATGAGTACTATACATAAGACTATTTAGTTTCTCCTTTGTAAATACTGATGCAAAATGACCATTTAGTACCTCAACTATTTCCTCATCAGTTTCTCTCACAACCCCTTCATATTTGATAGGCCCTATTTTAACTCTGCCAGACTTATTATTAATTTTATAGTAACTGAAGAACTTTCTAGGATCTTTGTTGCTATCCTGAGCAAATTTAATTTTTGACACCTTTTTGTTCTTTATAATCTTATTTAACTCATTCCTAGCCATTCTATAATCACTTAAATTGGTCACTGGGAACAATTTGAACAAGAAAATGCGATAATATAATATAAACTTAGTACAAAAATAAAAATCGCCACTTACTTGCTCTAATATAAGGTAACGGTTATTAAATATCCAATTCACAGTGTCTAAGTAAAATATGCCTAAAGGATCCTAATAGGTAGCTATCATTAATAAATGACATAAATATATACTGAGCCTGTGAAATGGTGATTAATCTTGATCTTGGAGCGAGATAATGGCTTATTTATCCATTAATATTTATTAAACTTAATCAAAATAGCTAAATTATTATCATACAGCTTTGTACACCGTATGAACCAAAACTTAATATCTTGCAGAATTTTTAGTAGATATTTAATGTCTGTTCTGGCATGGATAAGTTGGATTTTAGCAAGTTATTTGAGTTGGAAGGTAGTAATAGGACTAGGGGACACCACTTAACAATTAAAAAACAGAGGTGCAGGTTGGATGCAAGAAAATTTTTTTTTCACCAATAGAGTGGTAGATTACTGGAATAGTTTGCCATCTGAGATGGTAGACAGTCCAAACTTGAATGTTTTTAAACATAGATTAGATGATTGTATGGGGAGGGAGGGTTAACTTTGGAGGGTATGCTGGACTCATTCTAGTAGATGCAAATTTTTTATTATTGTATAATTGATTTGGATTTTGACCAGTCTTGACGATGATGTTTTTTTTTGTTTTTGACACATTCCTGTGTATGGTTCTCATTGTATATTGTAATTTTTTTTTTTAGAGCCTATCTGGAGACTAGCCACTTGGGCACTAGTCACCACACTCACAACAGCCTAGCACTAGGCTACTTTAAAATAAGAATGAAAAACAATAACAACAATAAGGGAAAATTGCAACGAGGAAGCAAGCTCCGGCATCAGGGAGAGGTTCCCCCGGCATAGGAACGTGCGACCTACAAAGAAAAAAACAAAAACATAGTTAAATAAAGGCAGAATGCCAACCTCCCCCAAAAAAGTCAACAAGTTCACCAGTCAATGGGCACGCACTCGTCCCGAGTACAAGGGACAGGCGGTAACAATCCCACCTATCTCAGTACAGGGACAGGTAATATGCACGAAGATCACCCAGACTGGGATATTCGACAAGAATGTGCCGAACAGTCTGGGCGACGATGCAGTCATCACAATAGGGTGCAGGCGAGTGCTCCATCAAATGCCATGTATATTGTAGATGCATGATCCAACACAAACCTATGGATTGTTTAAATTGTATATTATAGATGCATTTTTGGGTGAGTTTTGACAGATGCGGATGACCTTTAATAGGCCCTTGTGGCTTCTGTCATCCATGAAATTATGTTATGTTCAACTAGAGGTCCCATTGTTTTAATGAACCAGCATTTTCTTATGTTATCAGTGTTGGAGATATAGGGAGCCCGAGCTTAAGAACATATGATTAATTTTAAACAATTCTGAAACCATGTTAATTTCCTTGATCTTGGGGCGTAGCCCATATTCGCGAACTGGTAATCTAGTTAGAAACGTCTCGACTCTTTATATGGACCAATCAGAAAAGTTAGTCGCATGTATTAGAGATCAAAGTTATAGCCAACTTCCGTTAAGAAAATTAAACCTAAAATGAGTTTAGTGGGGCATAACAAACAAGCACTGGCATATCAAAATGAATAATTTAAGAATGCCTCAGTAATGGAAAAACTGTACCCTTACTTCCTCTAAAATTAATTCTTTTTTTCTCCTTTTTTTGACGATGTTAGTTGGTTATATTTTGGCCATCTCAAATGTCCTTCACAGATTATGGTATAAAATTACAAACAAAATGAAAGTTTTTAGAAGAAATTTACTTAAAACTATAGTAATTCTAGATGGTAGAAATACATATATAAAGAACATGATTTTTCAGGCTTATAATAATTTAATTTAATTTTTTATTTTTTAGGTGCTAAACACTTAGGGAATATTGACAACAGAGCCGTCATTTACGGCTTTGGTTAGGCGCGGAAAGCACTTACCTTTAAGATACTAGCACTCTCAGTACGAGTTATTTGCAGTGATACTATCTTAAAAATATCTATAGTGTACAACCACTGCACACACACAAAGAACGAGAGAGAGAGAGAGAGGGACAAATACACATTTTTTCTAGATCGAAGTATCAAAGATGGAATGGTAGGAACAATAAAATAAGGTCGTTTGGAGACAGTTTGTGAACCAGTGGAATCTGATTAGAACGCCTGGATTGAAACCTGGCCACAATTTAAGGCTGGCGATCCCTAGTGTGAAAGCAGATGGGCAAACAGAGTAATTAAAGCTGTGTGGAATGGGGAACAGAATCGGCGACAAAAGATGTTCACCTTAATGTAAAATTTGATAAGGTCATCTTGTAGCTTTAAGCAAACGGAGTCTCTGTAAAATCCTCGCAGGGAAGAGACCCACAAATTAAAATACGAAGTGGATAATTACAGCCAATCATAGGGTAGACTCTAACCAATCACAGGTTCCGCTGGACTGATAGGTAGCTAAGCGCCACCTCAGAGACCCAAGGAAGGCGGAGCTACGCGTCGCCTCCAAAATGCTGCTTGGTATAAATAAGAGAACATTTCATGCAAATGATGATTAGTGACAAATTATTGATTGATTCATTTAGTTGTTCATTGATCAATTGCTAGACTCCTAATTCACCTCTCTACGAATCTCTATTATTCCTGCTCTTGTCATTATAACTCGATTTAGCATATTCCGTTGCGCAAATTAAATCTTTATCGTAAGTGTAAACATTTCAAAGTGGTATAAAAATACAAGTGTTTAATTCCTTCACAAAGGAGCCTCTACTTACAAACTCTGATAGGTTAAAACCTCTCGGAATCTACGTCAAGAAAACTGTAAGCAAACCACTTTCCCAAACTCTTATAGGATCGCTTTGCAATCAAAACAAGGGCTACTTACGCCAAACCTATAACTGGCGACCCCATATTTGGCGACCTATAATTGGCGGCATTTTGCCTTTGAACCTCTATAACTGGCTAGCAACCTAGCCACAGAAACCGAACAAAGAAGAAAGAAGAGCGAACAAAGAAGATGGAAAGCACAGACAACCAGCAAGAAAGGCAAGAAGGAGTTTTCGCGAATGCAGTGAGCATAAAACCACCTATTTCAAACGAATCAGCGGTCACTGGCTGGTTCCGTATAGTGTAAACATTTCAAAGTGGTATAAAAATACCAGTATTTTATTCATTTACAGAGTAGCCTTTTACTTACAAACCTTGATCGGTTACTACTTCTCGGAGCGTACGTACATCAAGAAACCTATAGGCAAGCCAATTTACCAAACCCTTTTAGGATCGCCTTGAATTCAAAACAAGGCCTACTTACGCCGAACCTATAACTGGTGACCCAATAATAAGCGAACCTATAAACCTACTGATTGGTGGGCGATAACGCAATCCACTGGATGCAGATTATACCATGTGGTGGCTTTATGGGTTTGGGGATTCTCTAATCGAGATGGCCTTGATAAGCCTTCGTGGCCTTTTAGATTGTTTATTTTTATGTTATGTTTTATTAACCTGCAAAATTTAGTCTATCTTTTAAATCAAATCTCGCTCTGAACGATATGTAAAATACATAATGAGATGCATGCTATTAATTTTGTATAGGAATTCATTCGTATGAAGAAGAAAGATGTAAAATCAAAAGCTGGCTAAAAAAGAAAATTAGGGGAAGAAACAGGAATGTATCCAGGGAGCCTAGGGGCTGAAGTCCCATTTATGTTAATATTTTTTTTTTAAGCACTACTTGCATTCTACTATTCAGAAAAAGTTATATAGCAATAGAGAATATATATATATATATATATATATATATATATATATATATATATATATATATATATATATATATATTAACGATTTTAAACTGTATCTTATATGATACATGTTTAAAAGACAGGTAAATCTCAAAAATAATTATTAAATTCAGTATTATACCTTAGGTGGTGTACCTAAACTTCAATAAACCACAATTCATAATTTGCTAATATGTGGGAAAATATCGGATCTGAAAGAGATAGTGCTCACTCCTGCATGAGATACTGATATTTATCATCGATGTTTTGTAAAATAACCATTATTAATGATCATTGCCCTTTTATCAGACTACTCAGAGGGAGAAATTCAGGTTAACCCATCTTTTTTTAATCTGGGTCCGCCACTGGGGAAGTGTCACACAAAAAGATTGTAGTGCTCAATTACAAGGCGAAATAGAGCCAGCAAGGAACCACACAAATTTAGCACCCCGTTGCCCATTGAAATCTTGAAATTGGGCGCACAAATCGAACATTGAAATAATATGCCATCCTGTAATAATTAATTAATGTAAAACGAACCAAATACCTGCAAATAATGTTAGATTGCAATTTAATAATCTATGTATCAATGCAAAGCAGAATATTTAGTAATAATGCAAGTGAAATCATTGTGTTCCCACGTGAGTATACCAACATCCACACATTAGGAAACAGGTGCGAGCCACGGTCTAGCCGAAGAGATTACAAAGACAGTGGAAACAGCTGTGCATACAGGAAACGGAATCTGATAAAGAGGGAGCCCGACACACCAGCATTGATGTGAAACCGTGAAAGAGGAAATCAATCTCGTTATGGATGTCTGCTTGATAAAAGCCCCGTCAGGTTTCCAAATTCAAAGACACTCTTGTTGAACACGTGCCTACACTGAACATGCACACACCTTCTGGTCTAATCGGAGAAGACACGCACATACCCTCTGATCAAATAAGCTCCGAACCGCGCTCAGGTTGGAAAAGCGTAGCAACGCCCCTAAATTTGCGATAGAATAAAAAAAGCTTGCAAAACATACAACATGAGTCAGTATTATTAGTATCATAATTAAGCCAACTGACAAGGGTCAGTGAAGACCTCAGTCCACAGTCCGTTCGCCCACTCTTTGACATAGAGATACAAGAGTCTATTAACACTGGTAGCCAGTCAGAAGGACGTGAGCACACAAACGAATCAGAAACTCAGCGATTTCACTTGCCCGAACTGAAGTAGCCCTAAGGCAAGATTAAACACATACAAAAAAAGTCATTTTTCTTCCGATTCCATCCTTCCGCCAAGTAGGCTATCCGGTTACCGTAACCCAGCCGATAAGAGGATAACAAAATGGACTGTTGGAATCAGATTAAAGTTTACAGTACCACCGCCTTAACCTTTCCCCTAGAAAAAAGGTAACCAATAACATGGACTCAGTTTCTTAACGTAAATAATAATAATGAAGCAAGTGATAGTAGTGCCCCGTCTTTTCATGACATAAGTGCTCTCGATGTATATGATAGGTGTGATAATCAAATAAATAATGTGCAATATACGAAAAGTGCGCGCTCATGGTCTATGGGTGTACACCTTAATGGCAATCGTTCTAACTTTGTATGGCATAGTAACGACTATAGTGCGAATAATATACCGATAGGACTGCGATTTCTTCGCAGGAGCCAGAGACCCGTCGTATATCGAGCTCATTTGTATTTCAGTGAGAGTGAAAAATTCTGCAAGCCTTGATGTCGATGGCCGAAATGAGTTGGAAACGTGCAAATGTAACCGTCCTCCGGGCAATCTTTGCCAGCCCCCTCGGAAAACTAGAACAGCATGTCATGTCAAGTGCAACAGCTGGTATGAGTAAGTATTCACCATCACCGTGAAATTAGATAAGATAAAGTACGAATTTTTAATCAATACAGGAGTGAGTGTAGACATAATTTCGGCTAATTTGGTGCGAACGTGTGAAATACATGATTTCAGTGTAAGCATTACAACGGCTAATGGTAGAAAAATAAAAGTGCATGGCGAAATACAAACGGATATAGTAATTTGTAGCCTTCGCCGGTCATTTGGGTGGTCATTTGTAGTCGCGGATACCACATCGCCATTATTAGGGATTGACTTTCTCGTGCACTTTATAATCTTTTAGTGGATTGTGCGCGCGGCTTACTTATCGATAATCAAACTAAGCTCAAGTCAAAAGTAAAATAATCTGGGGAACCTGCATTACCACCAATTATTAATGAATCTATAGCAATGCCCTCTGGGGCATTCCTATAAATAATAATAATCCTGGAGAAATTATGTTCATATATATATATATATATATATATATATATATATATATATATATATATATATATATATAAGTGAGAATAGATGGGGATAAAGAAAAGTCCAGACACTAAACAGAGCTCTTTATTGACGTTTCGCCTCTAAGGAAGCCAAGAGGCGAAACGTCAATAAAGAGCTCTGTGTAGTGTCTGGACTTTTCTTTCTCCCCATCCATTCTCACCTATACGTCGAGTCTTTCATGATATATATATATATATATATATATATATATATATATATATATATATATATATATATATATATATATATATATGTGTGTGTGTGTGTGTGTGTGTGTGTGTGTGTAAAAATAGCTTCAAATATAATAAATCAATCAATTACTCTATGACGAGAACAAATTATTTATACGTAACATCACCAATACGACAAAATCCCTTTTATAAAAGATTTTCCCTTACACTAACACATATACAAACACACGCCTTTTGCCATCTGCCTTTAATCACTTTTCAAGGTCAATTCGTGCACAGCGTCGCTTCAAAGAAAGAGCAGTCAAAATTCCTCTTCCACTTATTCTCTACAAACAATCCATACAAGAGAGTAGGTCCTAATTCTTGTCCCTCCTCTCATTTACAGGGACTAATTTACATTCCATCATTAGTCGTGTACCTACATAATTAAAATTACATATTTATATACACCTCTGAACACACTATTCTCGTCACGTGCTTTCAAATATTAACTTCCCAAATGCATTTGTATTCCATTTCAATTTAAATCATCTATGTATTTTTCAATATTCTCTGTATAGCATTCAATTTGTATCTTTTAAATATCCTCTCCGTTATTCAATTCAATTTTGTATAATAACAACTTCAAATCATAGATTATTGTAAGATTATAATATATCCTATTTTTGTTAATTTGAATTATTACATTCCCATGATAGCTAGGAGAGTTTAAATCCACGTTATCGTTACCGTACGATCAGTTAAAACTAAAACAATAAAATTTATGTACGTACTGACATTTGAATTGGCTTTCTAAAGTATTCATACAATAGTTAGAACCTCTACATAAACTCCCAACATCTACCGTTCAGTTGCAAGGCCGTATTAGAGAAGTATGAAGCGTTGTACAGCCCCGCGACCACTAATCCCACCTCACTATCGCCTAACTCCGTGGCACATACAATTAAAACCGGCAGTGCGCCACCAACTTTCGCACGAACACGCCCTCTTTCAATAGAGAAACTAAAAGTTGCCAAAGCAACGTTCGAGACACTATTGAAGGAGTTGGTTGAGTGCTCGTCGAAATCACCGTGGACCTCATCGATTCACGTGGTCCCGAAGAAGTCGGCAGGTGATTACAGGGTGGTCGGTGATTTTAGCGCACTTAATACAATCACTAAGCCCGACAAAATCCGTTACCGAAATAAAAAATAAAATAAAAACAAAAAATATATTAGAAAGTGAAAGAGGAGGAGGCTAATAATTATTAGTAGTATATCCCAGTCGCTTTTATCTCTTATATTTTGTATGAATTGGGAAATAATCGTTATCGCATTATTTTACTCATTCACCTCTCTCTCTCTCTCCATGTCACGAATATTGCAGATTGATAATACCTAACATAACAGACCTCCCAAATTCATTGTTCCACACGGGGGGGGGGGGACTCTATCCGTCCCCGATGAAATTTTCTCCCGGTTGGATTTGGTTTGTGCTTACTATTAGAGCCCGATGAAACCGGCGGGCATAGAGAAAACTGCGGTGGTAACTCCGTTTGGGTTATGGGAGTATATAAAATTACCCTTTGGCCTCAGGAATGCGAGTTACAGCTTCAGGGTGTCACATAGATAACCTGTTTTGGGGATTAGATTTCGTTTTTTTTATATATATAGACGACATCTTGATATTTTCGGACAATTTAGACGACCATTTGGATCATTTAGATAAAGCATTCAAAATCTGGGTCGAGACCAATCTACGGGTATCCCTGGATAAGGGCGAGTTCGCGAAAGAAGAGACTGACTTTCTAGGACACAATATTTCGGTTACGAGAATTTGTCCACCAGCTAAGAAAATTAAGGAAATTGGGGACATGCCATTACCAAAAGACTATAAGGAACTGCGACGATACTTAGGCATGTTAGGCTACTATAGGAGAATGATTAAAATTTTTTATGTGATTGCAGCTCCGCTAACTGACATCGCGCGTCTGCAACCCAAGGCTCGTCAGCTCGAATGAAATGAGAGGGTTTAAGGTAAGGAACCAGTGGGTTGCTACCCAATCCAAGGGGAATGGAATGAGATGCATCCAATAATACTAGAGAAGCTCAAATTAACTCCGTCAATCTCTGTCACTCGCTGCCCAATGAGTCACCGTATCAATTGGTGAAGGACTGCTCCCAATACGCTGCATGTGCTTCCCTTCGCCTGATGGTGAATGGATCACCGCAATCAGTTGCATTTTTCTCAATCAAATTAACTTAATTAAGCAATGTACATCAATCATACTCCACATACGAGAGGGAACTCCTGGTGGCGTATTTTGCTGTTATCCACTTTAGGCACATTATTGAGAGTCGCCATGTTACTTCCTACTCAAACCACAAGCTATTAGTATCGGTTTTCTCTTTACCATTGTGTGCGAAAATAGACAGACAACAATGCCACTGAACGGCGATATTAGATTATATCAGCGACATTACATACGTGTGTGATCAAGGTAACGTCTTTGCTGACTGCCTATCATGGAACATCAATTCGGTTCGGATTGACTCATTTTCCATCAAGCCCTTGCGGCAGCACATAATAAAGATGAAGAAACAGAAGAATTACAGTCGGGATTAAAATATTTCAAGATACCCATGACCGTTCGTCCTTATGGCATGCAGGAGGACTATCTTCAAACAATTGCACAATGTGTCCCACTCTGGAATTAAGGCATCCTTCTGTCTAATTAAATCTAGATATTTTTGGCCTAATGTGGATAGGGACAGTCGCTCGTGGGCACGGAAGTACCTCTCATGTCAGTCCTCCATGATCGATCGCCATACAAAATCTCCAATCCTGCCCACTAATATACCCTTGTCAAGATTTGTGACCGTGCACATTGAGATCGTCGGAGCACTACTACCGTGCACGTTGCCTGGACAATCCTACCCTTTGCGTAACCGGTGTCTCCTATCGTGCATTGACCTAGCTATAAGATGGATCGAGGCATTACCAATTTCGGAGATAAGTGCTGCAACGGTTGTGTCATAGGGTGATATGAACACGTGACACCAGAATATAATGTCGTAGAGTCAAACGTCCATGCTAGCCGAGGATTGAATCTGCGTCGACGTGCGAAGGGAGCACGCCAGAAATTGGGATATAGATCCCTGTGCGAGGGTTAAATAGACAAGAGAGAGTGCGGTTGGCCTAAATAATCAATTCTTAGAGGTTCTGGGTTTTAGAGAAACTATAAAAAATAACTTTACTATATACAAAAAAATATTATTAACAAAAGTAAATAAATGACAATAAATAGGATGAGACCCGGGGTACCAAACGGGGGGGAAGGGGGAAAAATGGCTCGACGAGGACGAATGTCCAAGAGAGGATGTACGGTGATTGGTTCCAAGGAAAGGGGGGAGGAGTCTGCAAAGGACGGGGAGACTCATGCAAAGCCTAATTGACTGGAGGATTTGGATACGACGATTAAGCGAGGCGCCTCAAAGTTCCACTTTCAAGATTCCCTCTTCTTTAACCTCGCTGAAATGAACGAGGGAGTACTCCAGACGAGAACGAAGTCGATACCGGAGTGATAGATGCCTGTCCGTATCTATCGTCTGTCGGGCGGAAACTCTGGCCTTAGGTACGAGCGAGGCTGGTTATAGGTGACGTGTCGCGTTTGAGGCTGGAAGCCGTTGGGAGGCGGGGCAAGGCGTACGAGACTGTAGGTGGCTGCTAACCAAGACGGGGCTGTAAGGTACTAATTTCTCAAAGCTTTTCTCAAAGTATTTATACTGCCCCGGCACGCAAGGGAAAGGGGTTTTCTCTGCGCGCATCGCAGAGTCGCGCGAAGGCACTGGACGCGGGAGGTCTGGCGCCAATCAGGTGATGTGACGGAGAGAGAAAGAGAACCCGCACGGGTTATCCGACCGCGCGAAGTTCTCGCTGCTCCCTTGGGGCTGTCTGGGCGTGCAGGTGCATCTTTCTCAGGCACTACGAGTAGACGTTGGGTTCGGGGGGGGGGGGCTAACCTTCTCCCTCTCTCTCTCTCTCTCTCTCTCTCTCTCTCTGACAGGTTGCCTTGGCCTCCTTGGACGGATAAATTTCCAGATTTGGAGTCCCATTATACGTGGTAAGCGACAGAGAAGCCTAATTTGAGTCCGAATTGTTAGAGTAATTATCATTCCTCGTTAGTTTCCATCTTCTCGGCACCAACCACGAATGGGATGGCGGAAAGAGAATGTGTGGGTCCGAATCAATCGAGTTCGCAAGCCACTATAGGAGCCATATTCCGGCCCTTTCCCAGTTGTCGAGCGCGACGACAAGGTCTACAAGCTCGAATTCCCTAATGTCAAATAAGATACTGTCTCTGTGGACAGGTTGAAATCTGCGAAACTCCCGCCCTCCTATAATGGTAATGCACTGAAAGATCATTGACACTCAAGGACTCACGCAACAAATGGGAGAAAGACATTTGATACTTCGCGTCATGAGGAAGAAAATGGAATAAGGAACAGTAAAGTCAAGGATAATCGAGGAGAAATCTCTCCAGGCACCGGAAAGAACAACAAAAACCCTAACGTTTTTACATGGTCAAGTAGACGGGTATCGTTTGCTAAAGATCCGTCATTCTGTTATTTTTAAGAAACTAGATGCATTGTAAAATAGGTTGACTTCAAATATATTAAATGTACACGTACGTTCCGTTGCCACGGCTTACTATAATAAAAAGGAGGTAAGTTGTTCCCACGCCTCAAACTATATATATTTTTTGTACATATGACTATATAAGATTAATGAACCTTCCCTTGTGGGCCAAATTGTATACCATTATAGCATACGAGAAGTGCAGGCGAACGGCTCAAAAGCTACGCTTGAATGAGTATTTTTTTTGGAGACTCAGGAGGGCTAAGTGGATTCGCCGCTGGATAACAGTGGGAAAGCAACGCGATTTTTTTTTTTAAAGAGCTCCTCTGGCAACTGCGACTTGGGCATAAGTCGCCGGAAACACGACAGCCTAGAACTAGGCTACTTTAAAATAAAAATATGAAAACATAACAATCATAAAAATGTGAAAAAAATAACAGTCAGGAAGCAATCTCGGGCAGCGGGGGGGAGGTCCCCCTCCCCCAAGTGCCGAAGCGTGCAACCTACAAAGAAAACAACAACAAACAAAAAACAAAAAAATAGAACCTTCTTAAATAAAGGAGAGAAGCCCGGCCTCCCACCCAAAGTCAACAAGTCCACAGGTCAATGTGCACGAACTCGTCCCGAGTAAAAGTGATAGGCAGTAGCGACCACGCCCATCCCGGTATCGGGACAGGTATCGTGCGCGAAGATCACCCAGACTGGGACATTCGACAAGAATGTGCCGATCAGTCTGGGGGACGACTCAGTCGTCGCAATAGGGCGCTGGCAAGCGCTCCATCAAATAGCGATGCGTCACACGAGTGTGCCCGATTCGGAGACGACAGAAAGCGACCTGAACCCGTCACGGCATTCGGGGAAAGATCCATAGGAACAGTCACGGCGCAATGGCACGCAACTTTAAGTTCCCTTCGAACGTCTCCCATCTTCTTTTCCAGGAAGTCCGAAGAGCTGCCCGTATTCCTGCCATTTAGTCGTTGTGAGGAAGAGCGAAAAGGGTCCGGTCTCAGAGACCTCGCGGACTCTTTGGCGCCGTCATCGGCGCGCTCATTCCCCAAAACTCCTACATGTCTAGGAACCCAGCAGAAGACTTTAAACAGAGGGGATACGGCGAGGAAGCCGAGCCCCTATTGGGACTTGGAGCCATCCGTATACACTGGCATGGTTCCAGGGTGACACGAGGTGTGCTCCAAAAATGTTGAACGCAATACTCTCGAAGCCGTACAAGCTTTGGGAGCAGAGGCGTGGCGATAAATAGCCAAATGAGCTACCCTTCAGGGTTGCGTCCTGGGCAGAACCAGGGGCGCCACCAGCCCGAGAGCAATATCTAGCTCTAGAATGAGTTTCCTGTCCCTAAACCCAAAGGGCTTAGGGTATGACTGGCGTCTCTCAGTGGCATAGGCACCATCGAGATCAGATGCAGATGAAGTGAGAGCTGTTGGTGACTGAAGGAGGCACCGGGTTCGCGCGCACAGGCGACTGATGAACTGCACGCGGCGCAAAGCGAGTGGCACATCCCCAGCATCGACCAACTTGCTCTCAATGGGGGAAGTGCGGAAGGCACCGGTTGCAAGGCCAAGGCCGGTGTGGTGGATCGAATCAACTTTCCGCAATAAACGCTCCGCTGCGGATGCATAAAACTCGCATCCGTATTCGAGCTTCGAACGAACAAAGGATCGGTAAAAAAGTAGAGCAGTAGCCCTATCAGAGCCCCAAGCGTTGAACGTCACGAAACGGAGAATGTCCATATCGCGGGCACAAGAGACTTTAAGGCTGCGAATATGAGCCTCCCAGGTAAAGCGTCGGTCAAAGACAAGACCAAGGAAACGATGCGATCCTCCACTTCCAGGCGTACCCCATTAGGAAACAAGTCTGTGTCGGGATGGAGCGGTGGATGGCGGCAGAAGTGCACCATCTTAAGCTTGGCCAAGGAAAACCGAAACCTCTGCGCTTCGGCATAGTGAGAGACGCAGTTCAATGCCTGTTGGAGTCAACGCTCCAGAGTTGGCATCTAGGCCGCGCCAAAAGAGATCGAACGGTCCTCCACGTAAAGCGTTTTTTTTTTGTTTTTTTTAAGAGCTCATCTGGCGACTGCCTACTTGGGCAATAGTCGCATTATTAAAACTGGCCTAGTTCTATGCTACTTTAAAATAAAATTAAAAATAAAAAAAAACAACACCCCAAAAAGGGGGCAAAGGAAGCAAGCTGGTGCGTCGAGGAGAGGTCTTCCCGGCGCAGGAGCGTGCAACTAAAAGAACAAAAAAACAAAACAAAACAAATGCAAAAAACAAAAAAAACCAAAAAACAAAAAAAAACAAACAAACCTTGCTTAAATAATAGGAAGAAGGCCGGCCTACCCCAAATAGTCAACAAGTCCACCAGTAAATGTGCACGAATCTGTCCCGAGTACAAGGGACAGGCGGTAGTGACCCAGCATATCCTGGTCCTGGGACAGGTATCGTGCGCGAAGATCACCCAGACTGGGACATTCGACAAGAATGTGCCAAACAGTCTGGGGGACGACGCAGTCGTTGCAATAGGGCGCAGGTGAGCGCTCCATCAAATAGCGATGCGTCACACGAGTGTGTCCGATTTGGAGACGACATAAAGCAACCTGAAGCCGCCGCGGCATTGGGGAATAGGTCCATAGGAACAGTCGCGGCGCAATGGCACGCAACTTTAAGTTCCCCTCGACCGTCTCTTATCTTCTTTGCGGGGCAGTCCGAAGAGCTGCCCGTATTCCTGCCATGTAGTCGGTGTGAGGAAGAGCGAAACGCTAGGCCGGTCGCAGAGTCCTCGCGTGCTCTTTGGCGCCCTCATCAGCGCGCTCATTCCCCGCAATTCCTGAAATGTCCAAGAACCCAGCAGAAGATAATCTCGACATCTGCCCGGCTCGCAAAAACCATGGCGTCACGGATATCGCGAACCAGGGGAAGCGGAGATTCCAATGCCGCGAGAGAGCACTCAGGGCATTTTGTGAGTCGCTATAGATCAAAATCCGGTCTCCGAACCGATAACGTCGCGTAATCTCCCGTACCGAGTGGTGTATTGTCACTATCTCGGCCGTGAAGACAGACGCAGAGCCTGTTAGAGCCCCGCTGACTTCAAACAGAAGACATACGGCGTGGAAGCCGACCCCCTCTTGGAACTTGGAGCCATCCGTATACACTGGCACGGTTTCAGCGTGACACGATGTGTGCTACAAAAAGGTCGAACGCAATACTCCCGCCGCGGGAACAAGCTTTGGGAGCAGAGGCGTGGCGACAAATGGCCAAATGTGGTACCGTCCAGGGTGGCGTCCAGGGCAAAACCAGGAAGGCCACCGGCCCGAGAACTATATCTAGCTCTAGAAGGAGTTTCCTGGCCCTAACCACCAAAAGCTTAGCGTATGACTGGCGTCTCTCGGCGGCATAGGCACCATCGAGATCAGCTGCAGATGCAGTGAGAGCTGTTGGCGACGGAGGGAGGCGCCGCGCTCGCGCGTACAGGCGAGTGATGCACTACACGCGGCGCAGAGCGAGTGGCATCTCCCCAGCATCGACCAACAAGCTCTCAATGGGAAAAGTGCGGAAGGCACCGGTCGCAAGACGAAGGCCGGTGTGGTGGATCGAATCCACCTTCCGCAATAAACGCTCCGCTGCGGATGCATAAAACTCGCATCCGTAGTCGAGCTTCGAGCGAACAAAGGATCGATAAAAAAGTAAGGCAGTAGCCCTATCAGTGCCCCAAGCGCTGAACGTCATGGAGCGGAGAATGTCCATGGCGCGGGTACAAGAGACCCTAAGGCTGCGAATATGAGCCTCCCAAGTGAGGGGTAGGTCGAATACAAGACCAAGGAAACGGTGCGACTCAACCACATCTAAGCGCACCCCATTAAGAAACAAATCTGGGTCGGGGTGAAGCCGTGGATGGCGGCAGAAGTGCACCACCTTAGTCTTGGACAAAGAAAACTGAAACCTGTGCGCTTCGGCATAGTGAGAGACGCGGTTAAATGCATGTTGGAGTCGATGCTCCAGAGTTGGCATCTGGGCCGCGTTAAAGGAGATCGAAAGGTCGTCCACGTAGAGCGTAGCAAGAACATCTTCCGGCAGCACCGAAGTGATGCCGTTAATGCTCAGGGCAAAGAGTGTGAAACTGAGGACACTTCCCTGTGGGACACCCTCTTCCTGCTCCTTTGGGCCGGAGAGGGCTCACCTCACCCGTACGCGGAATCGACGATCTCGCAAAAATTCAGATATAAAAATTGGGAGGCGTCCCCTCGCCCCCATCGTGTGGAGAGTCTCCATGATACCGTATCGCCATGTGGTATCATAGGCCTTCTCCAGATCGAAAAAGACCGTTGCGTAGTGCTGTCTACGAAGGAAAGCCTCACAGACGGCATTTTCCAGTCGGAGCAGAGCATCCGTTGTGGAGTGGAACTTGCGGAAGCCACACTGCGCGGAAGACTGATGGCCTCCGCTGTCCAGGAAAAAGGCTAATCTAACATTTACCAATTTCTCTATCAACTTGCACACGCAAGAGGTTAGAGAGATTGGGCGGAAACCGGTCAGAGTAGAGTGATCTCTTCCCGGTTTGCGAAAGGCAAGGACAGTAGCGATTCGCCAGGAGTCTGGGAGAAAACCTTCCACCCAGATCCTGTTGAAAAATCTAACAGAAAGGCCATGCCTCCCTCACCCAGGTATCGAAGCATGGCGTACGGGACATCGTCCGCACCATGGGTGGTGTCCGCGCACGAAGCGAGAGCGGAACGCAACTCGCTCACAGTAAACTTGTCGTTGAAGGGATCTCCACCTCTGGAGGTAAAGTCCAGCCGTCGGCCTTCCGCGACATCACGACGTGCGTGAAATGCTGGCGGAGCAGCATCACGGCAAAAGAATGCGAAAAAAGCGGTCGCTAAGGATTCCGCCACGGACGCGGGGTCCGAGATTGCGTTCCCATTTTCCTGGAGAACGGGAGGGAGGGTCCTGCGAGAACTTGCCCCGAATCCTTTTGACTCGCTTCCACACCTCAGCTAAAGGGGTCTTCCCGTTAAGTGAAGACACGTATGCACGGCAAGAAGAGCGGCGGGCGTGCTTCGAAATATACCAGAACCTAGCCCTAGCCCGACGAAATTCAGCGACAGTGAAATCGTTCGGGCGGCGCTTATGGCGCATGTAGGCCTAACGCTTCTGTTTGAGGGCCGTCTCACACTCAGCCGACCACCATGGGAGTGGTCGGCGTGCAAAACGGCCAGACGTCCTAGTAATAGTATTCAGGTTCACGGCGATGAGGTTGCCAGGAAAGAACTCAACGGCCTTATCTACCAACCTAAACTCCTCGACTGAGATAGAGAATTAAGTCATTTCCTGAAATGCAGGCTACCGCGCCCGCCCTAAGCACCACCGAGGTGGTCTCTCAGGCGGCAGTTGCCCTGAAAATGATATTTGAATGGGAAAGTGATCACTACCATGGAGGTCATCCATCGACCACATCCCAATCAAAATCAGGCTGTGCATCCGAAGAGCACAAAGATAGGTCAAGGCAAGAAAATGAAGCGGTTCTCGGACAGTGATGCGTAAACTCATCCACGTTTAGGACACCCATCTCAAGCTCTTCGATCAGATAGGGTAACGACTTGTTCCCTGGGATTTATGGAGTAATCTCCCCAGAGAGGATGCCTGCCGTTCAGATCTCCAAGCAAAAGATAGGGCCTCGGCAACCGTGCCACGACACGGAGGAAGTCCCCCGCGTCGAAGTCAGCTGACGGTGGAATCTACGCAGAAATGATAGTATACCTCCTATCCAGGTGCAGCTGCACAGCCACTGCCTGAAAGGAGGTATCTAAAGAGAAAGGAAGAACGGAGACATCATGCCGGGTGTAAACCGCGCATCCCCCAGTCCGGCTATCCCGCGGTGGTGGGTCGCAAAACCCTTATACCCTGGGAGGGCGGGCAGGGGGCATTGTCTCCTGCAAAAAGATAGCTAACGGATAACGGGACGAGACGAGCCTTCGCAGCTCCTCTCACGTGGCCTGGAGTCCACGGCAATTCCATTGAAGGAATATGCCCTCCAGGCCTAGCTCGGAAGAAACGCGGGGGCCCTCCACGAACTGAAGACCCTCAGGGGAATGGCCGTACGCTTCCCGGAGGCAGAACCCCGGGCGCTGTTGGCCGGACAAAGCGCTGAAAGCGGTGTCGCCTTCGAGGACTTATTGGGGGAGGTTGGTCTCGATATGCGACTCTTTTCCTCCCTCCGCCTCGAAACCTTAAGCGGGCGTTGCGGCTTCGGATTCGGGGGGCCCTTTTTTCGAGGAACCACCGTCTCCGAGCCACTCGCTCCACCTCGGGGCGTGGGCGAAGGAGCCGAAGCTCCTTTGTTGCTGTCATCCTTTTGGGGAACAGCTTTAGGAACCCCGGAAGATGGCCTAGCGACCATCTTCAGGGGTGTTGCCTCCTGTGAGTCTAACGACTCGGTGGAGGCGCGTGGCCGTTTCGCTTTGCGGGAAACGGTCACGCTGGGGAAAGAAGGGGGAGCCCTGGTTTTAGCCAGCGCTGGGTATGAACCCTTTTTGCCGCCAGCTTTACTAGGGTAGCGCCCGGGTTGGGTAGAGCCCGCAGAAGGGCTCCGAATGGGCCAGGAGCAGAGGGTGCCTTTCTAACTATTGAGGCATATGACGTCCCAGGCAGAGCCGGGCGCGCCAGAAACAAGTCCTTAGCTTCGCGGAATGAGAGTCGATCCTGGGCCTGAACGGCCAGGATTTCTTTCTTAAGGAGATATGCACCGCATTGCTTCAAAGAAGCAGGGTGCGGCTCTCCGCGATTGACACACTTGGCAACACACGATTTGGACTTATCGTGTGCGACCTTGGAGCAATTTACACAGACTTCGGGTGACCCGGACTTTGCACGTCTACATTAGCGATTTGTATGGCCGAAGCGGTGACAGTAATAGCACCACCGCGGCAGTGGCACGAATGCCTTCACGCGGTAGCGGTACCAACCGGCACGCACCGACTCAGGGAGCTTGTCACAGTCGAATGTGACGAGGAGTGTAGGGGTGGGTCTCGAGGCCCCTCCCTGTTTTCTCATCACACGTTCGACCTTGACCAGCCCATGGTCGGCCAGCTCTAGGGTGATGTCCTCAATGGAGTAGTCAACTAGTTCCCTCGCATAAACTACTCCTATCACAAAGTTCATGGTAGATTGCGGCGTCACACTCACCGGGGTGCCAAGAAGTGTCCGAAGAGCACTTATCTTGGTCGCCTCGGCGGGATTCGCCGCATTCGCCAGAAGGCTCCAGTCCGAGAAACGGGTCACCTTCGGCTCTCTACCAATTGCACTAGCTACTCCTCTCCTCTGATGGATCAGGTTGCCCTTGGACAACATGGTGCGAATAACGAGGAAGCGTTTGAAGCCAGCGGGCTCGAAAACACCAGGTAACCTCTGAATTAGGGGCCCCGATGTCATCGAAGCTCCGCCTTGTGCACTTGTCGTCTTTGTCATTGTCAGGGGCTCCGCACCCGGAGGGAGGGAAGGGGGGGCAGAGGGGCCGGATGTGCCGATCTTGTCTTGGTCGCTTGCCAAAGTGGCAGCAGACCCATCAGGCCCCGTAGCCCCCGCGGATGGAGAGGAGCCCCGAGTCTTTTTAGTCTTTCTGGCCTTTTTCTTCTTTTTAGGAGAGCAGGGCAAGGAATGAACGCGCTTCTCACCTCCGCCGACAGAAGCCCCTAGGCCAGATGGACCGGCCTCAGCCACGTCCTTCTCCGAAATGGAAAGGGTCCTGGTGGTCACAGGCGCACCGGTCAGAGGAGATCCCTTCCCTCGTTGTACTGCCTTGGAGCCCTCAGCCGTTTGAGGAGGACCTTGCATAGGGGCGGATTCGGGTTCGGTGCTTGGCGCCGAGCCCGGATTCTTCCCCATGGAAGGCCCTACCGTCTGAGGCTGGGTTTCTTCAAGGACCATGTCTATCACAGGAGGGGCCTCTAGTTGGCCATCCCCTCACAGGACATCGCAGGTCCCCTTGGCAGCGTCACCAGCCTTTTGTGTGGAGGCACAAGCCTTGACCCCGGCAAGCTTTAATATTCTTGCCAGCAGGTCTTTTGAGGGAAGCGACCGAAGTGGCCTGGCTTTCCTCTTCCCCCTAAGGGGGTTTGCCCTACCGAGCCGCTTACACGAGGGGCGGTTGGCAATGGGCTGCCTGCTGGCTTTCTTGGCAGTCCCCTTGGAAAAAAAGGAGGGACTGCCCCTGGAAATAGGGAGGTGCCTGAAAGCACCTCCAGAGAAGAAGGTGAGGGGAAGTCCCCTTCACCCGTAGGAGTAGGAGAGGAGTAAGCCTCCTCTCCGGTTAAAGAAAGAAATATGGAGGGTCCCCTGCGCAAGAACAGGGGAGGGGACCTCCATTTTTTCGGTGGAGCTACCCGAGGGCGGCTCCGTCGATGAGCAAGGGGAAATAAGGGGGAGATTTTTTTTTTAACATCATTGGACATGGTGACCCTAAATTTTCTGCGGGACGCAATAGCTCACCACCTCTCACAGTTGCCCGCACTGCAAGAGGTGCCTACAGGCCTGGCAGAGCCAGGTGCAGCCATTCAGGACCATCCCTCCCGCCTGGTGGCCTGGCAGTCCGTCGGCATGGCGGCTCCACCTTGAACACGGCGTAAAAACAAAGATAGATGGTGTAGTGAGACGGAAAGGGGATATGAGGAAGGTATGAGTGGGGATAAAGCAGGTTGTTAAAAACCCACCATCCCAAACGTGAGGTCAGGGGGTAGGGAACATTGTCCCCTTCCCCTTCAGCCCCGATCCAGGACGGTTGGCTGAGAAGAAGGTCAGCATCTACCCTGTCAAATTAGAAGCTGACCAGAGAAAGTTGTGGGGAGGTTGTATGAAAAGCGCGGATACCCGGGAGGAACCAAGTGTTTTGAAGGAAGGAGAAGAGGCTAAGCTGGGGTCGGACGGGGTGCTGAATCCCGTCCGCACGGCGCCCAGGATGGCAAATCGCCGGGGGCGCTGCTCCTTAAACTGGCCCTGACAACAACTGATATTAAAACAACTTTTTTCATTCAAAATTAAACGCTCTGTGGCACATTCTTGTATTTTTTTGCTATTACTTCGTTTCTTCTCTACAGGGGAGAGGGAAGCAATAATTGCCTTACACCCTTTCCAGTGGGCGTGAGGAAAGCTCTTTTATAGCAGGTTTATATTTTTCATCTTAACTGTGATGCAAGCAATTTAAATTAAAGAATAAAAGTTTCAGAAATAAGATTTATTAAAAAAAAACTTACATTGTAAAATATATCTTCTTCATCTTAACGTCCCCCCCCCCCACACATTCTCGAATAACTGGGCGTTGGTTTAGGTCAATGGCAGAGAATAAAAAAAAAGGTGAAGTTTGAAAAAAAAATTCAGACTAAATCACCTCAAGACTGGCGAGATTCCCTACCCAGTTCGTGGCCATTAAGACGCATTAGGTTATAATGGAAGCGGGTTCCCAGCCCAGCATTTCCGCGCAATTCACAAATGGTGCCGTCAAATTTTATCCTCTACGACCTGCAGCTGACACCACAGTAGTAGTATTCTTGCCCTCCTATACTACGGAGTTGCCAAAATATATTTCTCTAAACAATATTAACACTTTTAACGACCTAAAATAACTTAAAAGAATACAAAATTCTAAACAATAGGAATTTATTGCCATGTTTCTTAAAATAAAAATCTAAATAACAGGTATTTAAATACTGAATAAAATACATTTGAAAAAGCTAATTTGTTCGAGAGAGTTTCAAGACTCCTTTGGAGAAGAAAGCGATAAATATGGCTATATGAACAATAACAGCAACAGTAACAATGCATGATAAACATATTGCAAACATCTTTTTAGAGGAGCCAGAAACCATTTTCCTATATTTATTAATACATTGTTTTTAAAGGTTTCCTACATATCAATATCGAGAAAGACAAATTTAGACAAGTATGTATTTTTTTTTATCAACCTCTCTGAAACAAAAAGAATCATCAAACTTGGAAATGATTAGTTTATGATAATTCGTAAATAGGTAAGCCTTTGCACATTTGTCTCCATTAAGAGATTTACCATTGGAAAGCATCAGTTAGGTTGGAAGTTGCAGAAGAAATGAAATTCTACCGCCTAAACATTTTAATGAACTCCTTTGTGGAAACCCTTCGATAAGCGGACGATATCTGGCAGCCAACAGCCATCGAACGAAGAAAGTACGGAGATCGGTAATATTTTCCCTACATTAATAATGCTCACTACACTAACAATTATTGCTTAGGACACAAATAGTAATAGCATTGTACTCAAAATTTGCGATAGTAAATTGCACTTTTTAACTATAACGTGATTTATCGTTAAAAGTACAATAGTGTTATTCTTATCCCAAGCTACATAAATGCTTCGATGCACATCATTTGCACAGCATCATGAGGGAGCTAATCACATTGAAGAAGCTGCTTTATTATATTACCATTTAAATTATCAGTTGGAATAATGATATGGTCCAAAGGAACTTTGATTCCAAGAAAAAATCCTTCAACAACAATATGCTTTTGAAGAGCGTTGAACATAAACGACCAGAAACGGAGGCTCAAAACTGAACCCTATTATTAAAAGGGAGGAGGGGGGGGGGGCACGGGTGCTAAATATTTCTTCCATCACCGGGAAGACCTAGTCGAGGATGAACATAAGCGCTTTCAGGAGGAAGCGCCCCAGTTTCTTGAGAGGTCCTTTCCGCTTCTTTGTAGAAGGGGAAGCGCTCACCACCGATCCATTCACGCTGCTTGTATCTATCGATGAAGCTGTATCACTCAGAGCCCCTGCGTTAATAGGCGAACCAACGATTAGAACTGAGGGTAGCCGCGTATCAGTCAAAATGAACATTCAATTGAAAAGAATGAACTAAGAGAAGGTGACGAAAATAAGGAAATAGAATAGGTAGAAAATGCTAAATTCTGCAACATCAACATGCAGCCCTGCAGCGCAGAATGCAGATAAGAGTACTGAAATAGTCAATAGCACGAGGGTAATTAGGGCAAGTCGTGTGTTGGAGATTGAGATGGAGTGGTTTGGGTATTCTTCATTTGTTGACAGTTGCCCAGGGGGCAAGGCTGCGTTTACATCACTCTAGCTACCCCCCCCTCCCTGTAGGGCAAGAGACAAAGAGTTGGAGAATGATCAGTCGTTCCCAACTGACCTCTTGAATAAAAAACTTTATAGTAGGACCACCCTAAGTTGGATGCACATATTCTGTGTAAGATTAAGTTGGTTAAATTTTTAGAAATTTTCTAAACTTCGCCAATTATAATAATTTTAAAAAGGAACACTAAACTAAATTTCTCCCCCTTTCAAAATATCACGTTGCTAAAATATACAGT
Source organism: Ceratothoa steindachneri (assembly GCA_963969495.1). Taxonomy (NCBI): domain Eukaryota; kingdom Metazoa; phylum Arthropoda; class Malacostraca; order Isopoda; family Cymothoidae; genus Ceratothoa; species Ceratothoa steindachneri. Next base: position 70,857,603 of record OZ018320.1, read on the forward strand.
TATAGAAGAAGAAGATATATAAAAATTAATTTTCTGAACTTCACCATTTGTAATTCTTTGGGTTTTAAAAAATTCACAAAATTTCTATACTTATATTTATTTCTGAACTTAACCATCTTGTTTTTTCACTTCCATCACTAACTCTATAATTTAAGAAGGGGATTTTGGGGAGTATTTGAATAATAATTTCATCTTAGTTTGGTTATGAATTATGTTTTTTTCATCAAAGTTATTTCTAATAATTCTTTTATAATATAAAAAAAAAATGTGAAGTTCAGAAATAAATATAAGTATCAAAATTGTGAAATTTTTAAAACCCAAAGAATTACAAATGGTGAAGTACAGAAAATTTATTTTTATATATCTTCTTCTATTCTATAACTATATTTTAGCAACATGATATTTTGAAAGGGAGGGGGGGGACTTTAGTTTAGAGTTCCTTTTTAAAATTATTATAATTGGCGAAGTTCAGAAAATTTCTAAAAATTTAACCATGGCTGCTTTTTTTAAGATTTTAAATTTTAATCTTAGTAGCGAAGCGCAAGCTCACTCTGTAGGGGGGAGTAGGGAAGCCATTGCCTGGTTGATATTATAAAAGAATTATTAGAAATAACTTTGATAAAAAATCATAAGTCAAAGTATTATTCAAATAGTCAAAAAATCCCCTTCTTAAATTATAGTTAGTGATGATGATGATGATGATTAATATCACTTCCAAATAAAGAACAAATGGTTGAACAAAGTCTTATGGACTGGAATATGAGGTGTGTGTATGGGTGCTAATCAGCAAAGGTTTAGGAAGATGATGCGTTCTGATCAGATTTAAGTGCGAGAGGTGTGGCAAGGGTTAAAAAGTGTACGTGGAGTGTTGTGAATGGTGTACGAAAAAAAAATAAGGAAGTTATTCTGTGTTAGAATGTGTGCTCAAAAGAGTTGTGTCATCAGAGAGAAAGGGAAGAATCGCGTCGGCTAGATATGGGGAGATATGGGTTAGAAAACTATCTCTAGCGTCAGGTGCTCGTCGTTGAGGCGATTAAATGCGGAGGCGTTCCTGTGCGAATAACCGAATATGCTGGGCTAGGGACACACACACACACACACACACACACACACACACACACACACACACACACACACACACACACACACACCTTCTCTCGCATAATAACGTCATAATTTGTGTAGGGAGTTTAGACGCCTCCACCCTTCCCCTCAACACACTTAGGTGGTCTATTCTAACTCTTATCACGGGCTACAGCGGAGGAGACATTCACGCGACTGCCCTATGTTTTAACCAACTATATTCAGAAACCTACGTTGCAAAGGAGGTACACACCGAGATACCCATCATACGGTGCGAATCAATGGCACACCCGTACATTTTTCTTTATGTTAAGATACAATCATGGCGACACCAAACGAGGGTATATCCAACGCACTACCAGGCAATTAATATGTCAACGAATATCTAAGAAAGTACATAAGCATCTCCGCATTGCAAAAATAAAATGCCTTTCCCCCACTTCCTTTGAGTAAGAAAGAAAAGAACCAATTATCCCCCCCCCCAAAAAAATAGTACAGAATACTATACTGACAAAATTTTGTCAACACTTGACCACTGAACAAACACGATCAATCTCTTAAAAAAAGGTAAAAGGTGCCACACTCTCCAGTCACAGCAGACACTAGACCCTCAAACAAACAAGCAAGCGAATGCACTTATATAGCCCCCCTACCACCACTACACCCGACGCAAACAATTCTCTTCCACCGACCCAGACTACGCACCTTTTACAAAATGCCGGCTGAATCACAACTAAAAATTCGTAAGCTTTTGATTCCAATTTACTCATCTCTTGATGGAGACTTTTTCTGAAATCTTCCTCCTCTTAAATGATCACAAAGTTACATTAAATTACCGATAAAAGGGTATCGGTAAATACGTGGTAATTAAATTTAATTTATCGATAAATTACCGGTAATTTTTTATCGGTTCCAACCCTTACTTGGCACTCAAGACCAGATTTTTTTTAATGGATTTGGCACACAAGACCAAAACGTTTGCCGACCCCTGCGACATCACTAGACAGTAGCAAAGCTTTCGATGTCATCCCTGCCAAAAACCACAATAATATTTACAACATAAAAAGTTTGCCTGTCAACATTTTTTTTTTTTGGAGTGGGAGCACGCCTTTGTGATATTTGCTGGTCAGGAATCAAATACTTATCGGGCCAGTACTGCCCCCACCTTCTTTAACATCTACAGGTATGACATACCTACACCCCAGTCAAGTCAGATATACATAGCCCCATATGCAGATAACGCATAACCTTCAAATGAACGTACACAAATCCACTCCAACCTCCGCCCATAACTCAACACACCACACACTTGGTTCATCACCACCAAACTCAAAATAGGCCCTACCAAATCTCCTCACCGTCGATACATGGGAACACCAATTGACACACCGTCTGTTTTTCCCATTTTAAGATCTCGTCTGGCGGCTGCTTGCGAGGGTACAGCCGTCAAAATTACATTAAACACTCTTTAGGCCAGGTTAATATAAACATAAAAAAAATACAAGATTCTTTGGGAAACCTGGTGACGGCGACTAAGGGTATTATAAGCCACCGTAATCAATGATTTCAATATGCTAAGGCTATATTAGGAACAATGGCAATACAAACCTGATAAAGACAAAAAACAAAACTAAACCAAAACAAAAAGAAGGAAATTAGTGCCCAGGGGCTGGGAAGAGCCCCCCTCAGGTACCCGCAAATGTAGCCAGCACCCAACTAACTAGATACCATGGAGGAGTACAACCTCCTCCAGAAACTACAATGGCGCAATTCTATGTGACGATTTTTTTTCTTTAAAGGAACATCTGGCGGCTGACACCAAGAGCATAAGCTGCCGTAATCAATTCAGCCTATTACAAGGATAAGTTAAAACACAGAAAAAAACAATCAAAAAAACAATAAAAGAAACTAACAAGACCAAGAAGCAAAATAAGGAATGTACCAGCGTCGGAGGGAAGCACGCCTCACCCCAGCGCCCGAGCACTTGTTCAAAAGATAAAAAAAAGTCTTAAATAAGTGAAATAAAATAAAGGAGGCCAACCTTCTCAAAAGAGTCCAATAATCCCTTCAAGAGTGCACGAACTGGTGCCGAGTACAAGGGACAAATGGAGGCGACCCAGGTAGTCCCGGTACCCAGAGAGGAAACGTGCGCGAAGATCCCACACAGTGGTACACTCAAGAATGTGCCGAACAGTGAGGAAACACGCAGTCGTCACAGAAAGGGACAAGGGCGCGCAGATTCTTTGTTACCATCATTCCTCACAATCCAGGAATCCAACAGATAATCTCTACATCCGCTTGGCTGGCGGCAACCTTTGCGTCACGAGTACCCGAACCAGTGGGTAGGGAGATTCTAATGCCCCGAGTCACATTAGATCAGAATCTGGTCTCCGAACCGGGAAAACGCCTTATCTTCGTACCGAGAGGTATATTGCGACCAGCTCGGCCTTAAGGATAGACGCAGAGGGGATACGGCGTGGATGCCAACTACCTCTTAGGACTTGGAGCCATCCCTGTATACTGGCACGGATCCAGCGAAGAAATGTCTGTTCTAAGAAGGTCGAACATAATACTCCCAGCGCTGTAGAAGTTTTGAGAGTAGAGCCATGGGGACAGATAATTAAAGATGGTAGTCTTTAGGGTGATGTCCCGGGCAGAACCAAAGGCGCCACCGGCCTGAGAGCTATACCGAGCTCCCAAATTAGTTTTCATGCCCTAAATACAAAAGGATTAGGGTATGATTGGCCTCTATCGGCGGCTTAAGTACCGTCGAGATGGAACGCGGATGTAATAAGAGCAGTTAATGAGTGAGGGAAACTGGAGCCCCGGTATCTCCCAGTAGGCTCTAAATAGGGGAAGCGAGGATTGCACGATTGCCAAACGGAGACATGTGTGGTGGATAGACTCGACCTTCCGCAATTCACTCTCAATTGCGGATGTGAACTCAGTTTGAATGTACTAAGGAGAGGCAAACGTCACGGAACGAAGAAAGTCCATGACGCGGGTACAAGAGTCCCTATGGATGCAAACATGCACCTCCCAGAGAAGCCACCACTCAAAAACAAGACAACGAAGACGGTGAAGCCGTTGTTGGCGACAGAAGTGCACCACCTTAGTTAAGGCCCAAGAAAACCAAAACACGTGCGCTTCAGAATAGCGAGATATTGGGTTTAATGTCTAGTGGAGTCTAGTCCCCAGAGTTGGCATCTGAGCCACATCAAAAGATATCGAAAGTTTGTCTACATAGAGAAAATGAAAACATCTTCCGGCAGCACCGAGGTGATACGGTTGATGTTCCGGGTAAAGATGGCGACATTGAGGACACTTCCCTACCGGACACCGTCTTCCACCCCTATCTAATAGAAATTCAGACATGAAAATTGGGATGGATCCCCTCACGACCGTCCTGCGAGAGATACATGATACCGTATCACCATGCGGTATCATAGGCCTTCTCCAGATCGAAAACGACCGTGGCGTAGTGGTCTACGAAGGAAGGTCCCTCAGACGGCATTTTCCAGTGGGAGCAGAGCATCCGACGTGGAGTGGAACTTGCGGAAGCCGCACTGTGCGGAAGACAGATGGCCTCCGCTGTCCAGGAAATAGGCTAATCTAACATTTACCAATTTCTCCATCAACTTGCACACGCAAGAGGTTAGAGAGATTGGGCGAAAACCGACTGAGGTAGAGTGATCTCTCCCAGGTTTGCAAAAAGCAAGCACAGTAGCCATTTGCCAGGACTCTGGGAGGATACCCTCTTCCAGATCCTTTTGAACAAATCTGAGTCGAAGCATAAAATCAGTTAGACCAGGACGGTTGTCCGCGCACGAGACGAGATCGGCACGCAAGTTGGAGTATCTCTTCCCTGTCTGAGGGACGTTTCACACTCAGCTGAACACTAAGTGAGCGGACGGCGTGCAAAATGGCCAAACGTTCTAGGAATATTAGTTAGGTCTAGGAAGATGAGCTCCTCCTCGGGTCCGGACGTGCCGGTTTTGGCCTGGTCGCTTCCCGAAACAGCACGAGACCCGTAATTTCCCAAAGCACCCTGGCAGATAGAAGAACACCTAGTGCTTTTTAATTTCTTTTTACCTTTTTGGAGAGAGCAATAATCGGACCCGATTGTCACCTCAATGAGGTTTTGTGGCAAGCCCCGGGGAAGGACGCCGCCTCTTATCTCTCTGATGGGGTTATGATGAGTCCCCTGAACCCAATGGGAGGGGCGGTTACTGAGGCGGCGCGTCATCTGCCTTGCAGTGTTATTTGCTGGCTCCTGAGAAAGCAAAGGAAGACCCGCTTCAAATGGAGAGTCTTCAGGAGGCAACTCTACAAAAGGGGTTAGGAGGAGGAACCCCCGAACCTGTTGGCAATGGAGATGGAGAAAGGCCTTCTCTGTTAAAAGGTTCATGGAATGGCCCATGAATGGGCACAGGTGTGGGCACCGTCATAGAGATGGAGCTGCCCGGTGGTGGATTGGAAGATGGCAAAGGAGAAACTCCTTTGCCGCAGTCAAATGAATGGAGGGGAGCCCCTCCACGGTTTAGAATGGTGCCATCACGAAAGAGTTCGTCCGCTTCAACAACAGGGTCGGGCGAGGATTTGGAAATAAGGATGTAGTCTGAAATGTCAGAAATTATGAAAATTTGAAAACAAAATGAGTGTGGTGGTTTATATCCGGCGTACCGACGCTCCTGCTACCCCATATCGGCTTTTGGGGTCTCCAGAATGTGTGCGTTAAAGATTGGTGTTCTCACCTGAGCAGCGACGCACTTTGACCAGATGTTACCTAGTGGACCGGTCGAGCCCAATTGAGCAACGAGAGGGGGTGGGAGACAGGGTGGATTTCCTTCTAATCGTCGACAGGATGGGCAAGATCTGAAGATCTGTTGCGGCAGACCCAGAGACCTTTCGTTGGCCTGGCAGTCAACAAGGCATTAAAGCCCTCCCGCCATAAGCAATACGGCCTTATGAACCCGAGGAGGGGCTTATTGGGGCAAAACCGATATCATTAATCGTCCCAAACTCCCAGGACCCCTCAATTCCGGGGTCTAACGACCTGCGGGTCTTAAAGGGCGTTATTTATAAATCTTGCAAAGCCTTTCTTCTGAGACGGCATAAGGAAGTTTGGTAGGTCCTTAAACCTGGAGAAGGGTTGCGAGCAAAGTCGCAGAAAAAAAGAATGCTGAGAAGGAACGAGGAGCAAGCGCACCAACGCCTCCCCAGACCCCGTCAAAGAGTTCAATTCAACCGAGCGATGGGGTGTCCCTAATTTATACTCGATCCGGGAGAGAACCGCACCTCCCGCAATCAAACGCAGGTAAATTGAGGGGGAAAAAAAGTAGCGTTGAGAGGAGCGAAGAGGAAGCACACCAACAACTTCACCAGGCTCCGTCAGAGGTCAAGTCAACACACTGAGGGCTTCCTTAATTTGCATTCATGCCAGGAGGACGTGCAGCTTCTCCAGCTACCAAGTGCAACAGGCTACATACACCGCCATTTGTTGCTAAATGCTGCTGCCGGGCCAAACGGATACAAAACCCTCTTCACCCCGCTGTCGACCAACGGAGCCTAAGACCCTTGGAATGGATCGGTCGCCCCGGCAAGTTCCAATGAAAATACTTGCAACATAGAAACCTCCAAAAAATGAGGCAACGAAGGCTAAATGTACATTTTAATTAACAGGCCTTCCATATTTACATCTATTTTTTTTAACAATTCTCTCTTCAAGAAGTTATTGAAGGTGTCTTGCCGTTATATTTTTTGCTAAACTTCAAATTAACAGGAATTGACGTACCTTTGGAATTGTGGGGGCAAGCAGATTTAGCGACATTAGCAAACCAACGCATGAAGTCGGTATAACGTTTGATCTCCTCGTCAGAGACGCTTCTGGCGGTTCGCTTAATGACATTGAGGACATCATTCTGGAGTAAGGAAAGTTGTCGCTTAGCACGTGCCCGTCGTTATCTCTTAATCCAATATAGAATCCACTTGGATTGGGCAGCAACCCACTGGTTTCTTACCTTAAACCTTCTTAATTCATCTAATCACTAACCCCGAAAATGAGCGCTAAAATTAATGTCTCAGTCAATCTCTGATATCTTCCCTTTCTTATTAGAAGGGCGAGATGTTCTTTATAAACTGAATTTCTTAAAGATTTTAAAGGACTCTCATCAGTTATTATTCACTCTCTCCCCTGCCTTTCTCTTCATTCCTCAAATACTTTCTTCACTGAATGAGCTATTGCCCCTTGGATTATCCCCATCTCCCAGGCACTCACGATCGTTAATATTTTAATGCTGACTTCGCCCAAATTATTTAAATCTAGGAATTCTCGAAGGGCTTCATTTTCATCAGCTGAGAGATCATCATCTTCGCCTTCATCTTGGTCCTCATCGTCGTCTTCACTAGCGGAGCTTGCGGGGCATCGTCGGCTCTTGAGGTCATCTTCGAGATTCCTTAAACGCTCATCTGAGTCGGAATGACATTCGAGAGTTTCCCCTGCAAACACAGGTCACATTAAGGGAGAAACACAGGTCACATTAAGGGAGTAACACATGCGCCCCCAATCCTGGCTCTCCCTCTCTGTCGTCAGATTTTAAAGATGCCCTTTACGCTCCAAAAACCAAACCAAGAACTATTATAATTATTATTATCATCAATTATCATTATAATTATTAATTATTATTAGAATCCATTATTATTATCATTATTAATCATCAAGCATCAATTATTATCATTATTATTGAATTCTTGGTGGTTATTTCTGATTAAACCACTTGGATACGAAACAATACAGAGAAAGTCAAGTTTCCCTCCTCTGAATTTAGAGCGAAATAGCAACGAGAGCCGTAAAGAAAGCGGTGAAGTTAGGGAAAGTGAGTGTGGAAGACTCTTTGAAAGAACAGAGTTGTGTGTTTGGGGTAGTACAAAAGATACCCACGACTGCGGATATGGGCCTCGTAATTGAGGAGTCAGTCAAAAACAATCCAAGGAACTTATGCGACAACCACATCAAGGCGAGCCCCGTTTATGAACAAGCTCGGGTTTGGCAAATAAACCTGAAACTTGTGCACTTCGGCATAGCGAAGCATCCAGTTCACTGCCTGCTGGAGTTGGCGCTCCTGCGTTGGCATCTGGGCCAGACCAAAAGAAATCAAAAGGCATTTTACGTTGAGCGTAGCGAGAACATTTACCTGCAGCAGCGAATTGATACTGTTGATGCTCGAGGCAATGAATGGTACATAGGACAACTTCTTCTGCGACACCATTTCCCTGACCCATTGGGCCGGGGAGAGCTGCCCTCACCCGTATGCAGAATTGACGCTCTCTCATGAACTCATTAAAATGTGGATACCTACCCCTTACATCATCATTTGGATGGTGCATGATACCACGTTCTTATGCAGTATGATGAGAATTCTCCAGATCAAACAATACTGTGGCGAAATGCTTTCAACGAAAGAAGGCTTCAAAGATAACATTTTCTAGCTGCAGTTGAGCATCCGACGACGAAAAGTAGAACTTTAGGAAGCTCTAAGAAATAAGAACGCAGTACTCCCAGTGCTGTGAAATCTTTGGGAGCAAAGGCGTAACGAAAAATGCTTAAAGGTGGCATCTTCCAGGATGGCGTAATGGGCAGGACCATGGGTACCACCGGTCCGAGTGGCATAAAACTCTTTAAAGAGTAACAGTGCATTGAACTCGAAATGTTTAGAACATAAATGGCGTCTCTCGATAGCATAAGCATCGTCGAAATATGCCAGGTATGAACTGAGAGACGTCGGAGACTGGAAGAGAAGCTGCACAGGCGCATATAAGCGCATCAAGAAATGTGCACGAAATAAAGCGAGTGGCATCTCCCGCGAATTAAAAATAATGCTCTTTGTATGAGACGTGTGGAAGGCACCAGACATCGACAACTGGAGATCAGTCTGCTTGAAAGAATCTACCAACCAATTGCAATACATGCATGGTAGTGAATCATTGCGTGAAGAAATGATGGTACTATATCAACATCCCATGTGATGAACGCCACAGAGGGTAGAATGTCTATAGCGCGGATGTAAGTGACTCTAATGCTGCGAATACAGGCCTTGTAGGAGGAGTCTTGGGTCGAATATATCCTCAATGAATTGGTACGAGTCTACTAGGTCAAGATAAGAACCAATTTAGGAAGAAGTCTTCGTTGGGGTGCTGCTTGTGATGTAGGTAAAAGTGCACCACCTTGAACTTGGCCAAAGAGAATTTAAACCCTTACGTTCCGGCGGCATAACGCCAGACGCGTTTCAGAGCTGTTGAAACGGATGTTTTGGGGAAGGCAGCTGAGTCGCACGCAAAAAGGTCGAAAGTTCGTCTACGTAGAGCGTAGAGAAAACATCTTCGGGCAGTACCAAGGTGACGATGAGAGCACTTTCCTGCGAAATCCTCCCTACAACCGTCAGGGAATCGATTATTTCGTAGGCCTCAAAGATGGTGAGGCGTCCGTTCGCTCCATGATAGCGTTTTGTTACCCGGTATTTCAAGAGCTTCTCCAAATCAAAAAAAATCCGCAGTTAAATGCTGCCTGCGAAGGTAATCCTTGCAAATAGCACTCTCCAATCCGAACAAAGTATCCGACGTGGAATGGAACAAACAGAAACCGCACTGTGCAAGAGACAAGTGACTTCTGCTGTATTAGAAAATACGCTAACCTAACATTTACTAATTTCTCCAATTTGTACACCCAACATGTTAGAAAAACTGGGCGGAAACCAGCCCGCGAGGGGGGTTCTCTGCGGCTTGGATCTGTGAATGCGACATGGTTTGAATGCTAGAGAATCTGTAACAAGCGGTCACGTACGACTCCACCACGGAACAAGGTCTGAGAAGGTGATCACACTTAGCTGGAGGTCGTGTGTGGGGAGTGGAGGGGGGGGGGGCTGATTTTGCTCATAATCCTTTTGACACGCTTCCACACTTCTTCAAGAGGAACTTCCCATTCAGTGGACACGTATGCCTACCATGAAGAGTAGCAAGTGTGCTTCAAACCAGAACAGTATCTGGACCTTTGCCCGACCAAATTCCCAGAGAGATCATTAGGGCTGCGTCTATAGCGCTATCGTTCAAGGCTATATCGCAATAGGTCAACCATCGAGGAAGCGGACGTCGTGCAAAACTATCTGGTATCCAAGTAATAGAAGCCAGGCACGCGGCAATCAGGGTGCCGAATTAAAACTTTCTCGCATGCGGACCACTGTGCTGGATCAAGGCACCACAGTGGAGGCCTGTCGAGCGGCTGCCTACTTGGGCATTAGTCGCTGTATTAAAAACTGCCTTGTTTGTACTAGGATACTTTGAAATAAGATTCAAAAACGCAAAAAACAAACAAAACCCAACACTAGAAATAAAAAAAAGGAAAAGGCAACGAGCAGGAAGCAAGCTCCTGCGTCAGGGAAGGTCGCCCCGGCGCAAGAACATGCGACCTATAAATAAAACAAAAAAAAACCAACTAGTTAAATAAAAGTCTACAGGTCCACCAGTAAATGTGCACGCACAAGATCCGAATACAAGGGACAGGAGGTAGCAACCCCGCCCATCCCGGTACCGGGACAGGTAACAGGCAGGAAGATCGCCCAGACTGGGACATTCAACAAGAATGTGCCGAACAGTCTGGGGACAACGCAGTCTTCACAGTAAGGCGCTGGCGAGCAACCCATCAAATAGCGGTGCGTCCCGGGAGTGTGCCCAATTCGGAGACGACACAATCCGGACTCCGAACCGGGCACGTCGCGTAATCTACCGTACGGAGTGGTGTATTGCCACCAGCTCGGCTGTGAAGTCAGATGCAACGCCTGGAAGAGCCGCGCTGACTTCAAACAGAGGCGTTATGGTGTGGAAGCCGACCCCCTATTGGGACTTGGAGCCATCCGTATACACTGGCACGGTTCCAGCGTGACACGAGGTATGCTCCAAAAAGGTCGAACGCAATACTCCGGGCGCTGTTACAAGCTTTGGGTGCAGAGGCGTGGCAACATTTTTTTTAAGGGGCTATCTGGAGACTGCCCACTTAGGCATAAGTCGCCGTAAACAAACGGCCTAGTTTAAAAAAAAATAAACATAAAACAATAAAAAGAAATAATTAGGAAGCAATACCAATAACAAAACAATAACATGAACAACAACTAAACCTAGTTAAATGAAAGAGAGAAGGGCTGCCTCCCCCAAAAAGTCAACCAGTCCACCAGTCAATGTGCACGCACTCGTCCCGAGTACAAAGGACAGGCGGCGGCGACCCCGCCCATCCCGGTACAGGGACAGGTAACGTGCGCGAAGTTTACCCCGACTAGGACGTTCGACAAGAATGTGCCGAACAGTCTGGGGAAACGACGCAGTCGTCGCAATAGGGCGCAGTAGAGCGCTCCATCAAATAGCGATGCATCACAAGAGTGGGTCCTATTCGGAGAAGACAGAAAGCGACCTGAAGCAGTCGCGGCATTGGAGGATAAGTCCATGGGAACAGTCGCGGCGCAATGGCATGCAACTTTAAGTTCCCTTCGACCGTCTCCCATCTTCTTTGCCAAGCAGTCCGAAGAGCTGCCCGTATTCCTGCCATGTAGTCAGTGTGAGGAAGAGCGAACTCTTTGGCACACTCATCGGCGCGCTCATTCCCCGCAATTTCCTACATGTCCAGCAACCCAGCAGAAGATAATCTCGACATCTGCCCGGCTCGCAAAAACCGTGGCATCACGGATATCGCGAACCAGGAAATGCGGAGATTCCAATGCCCCGAGAGCACACAGGGCGCTTTGTGAGTCGCTATAGATCACAATCCGTTCTCCGAACCGGGCACGTCACGTAATCTCCCGTAACGAGTGGAGTATTGCCACCAGCTCGGCCGTGGAGACAGACGCAGCGCCTGGGAGAGCCCCGATAACTTCAAACACAAGGGATACGGCGTAGAAGCCGACCCCCTCTTGGGAGTTGGAGCCATCCGTATACACTGGCATGGTTTCAACGTGAGACGAGGTGTGCTCCAAAAATGTCGAACGCAATACTCCCGGCGCCGTACAAGCTTTGGGAGCAGAGGTGTGGTGACAAATAGCCAAATGGGGTACCCTCCAAGGTGGCGTCCTGGGCAGAACCAGGGCGCCACCGGCCCGAGAGCTATATCTAGCTCTCGAATGAGTTTCCTGGCCCTAAACACAAAGGGCTTAGGGTATGACTGGCGTCTCTCGGCGGCATAGGCACCATCGAGATCAGCTGCGGATGCAGTGAGAGCTGTTGGCGACTGAGGGAGGCGCCGGGCTCGCGCGTACAGGCGAGTGATGCACTGCACGCGGCGCAGAGCGAGTGGCATCTCCCCAGCATCGACTAACAGGCTCTCAATGGAAGTGCGGAAGGCACCGGTCGCAAGGCGAAGGCCGGTGTGGTGGATCGAGTCCACATTCCGCAATACACGCTCGGCTGCGGATGTATAAAACTCGCATCCGTAGGCAAGCTTCGAACGAACAAAGGATCGATAAAAAAGTAAGGCAGTAGCCTTATCCGCGCCCCAAGCGCTGAACGTCACGGAACGGAGAATATAAATGGTGCGGGTACAAGAGACCCTAAAGCTGCGAATATGAGCCTCCCAGGTGAGGCGTCAGTCAAATGCAAGACCAAGGAAACGGTACGATTCAACCACATCCAGGCGCACCCCATTAAGAAACAAATCTGGGTCAGGGTGGAACGGTGGATGGCGGCAGAATTACACCACCTTAGAGTTGAATAAGGAAAACCGAAACATGTGCGCTTAGGCTAAGACGCTCCAGAGTTGGAATCTGGGCCGCGCCAAAAGAGATCGAAAGGTCGTCCACATAGAGCGTAGCGAGAACATCTTCCAGAATCACCGAGGTGATGCCGTTGATGCTCAGGGCAAAGAGTGTAAAACTGAGGACATTTCCCTGTGCGACACCCTCTTCCTGCTCCATTGGGCGGGAGAGGGCTCCCCCCACCCGTACGCGGAATCGACGATCTCACAAAAATTCAGATATAAACATTGGGAGGCGTCCCATCGCCCCCATTGTGTGGAGAGTCTCCATGATAGCGTACGAAGGAAGGCCTCGCAGACGGCATTTTTCAGTCGTAGCAGAGCATCCGACGTGCAGTGGAACTTGCGAACGCCGCACTCTGCAGAAGACAGACGGCCTCCGCTGTCCAGAAAAAGGCTAATCTAACATTTACCAATTCCTCCATCAACTTGCACACGCAAGAGGTTAGGAAGATTGGGCGGAAACCGGCCTGAGTAGAGTGATCCCTCCCCGGTTTGCGAAAGGCGAGAACAGCAGCGATTCGCTAGGAATCTGGGAGGAGACCCTCCATCCAGATCCTGTTTAACAAATCTAACAGAAAGGCCATGCCTCGCTCACCCAGCTGTCGAAGCATGGCTTACGGGATATCTTCCTGACTAAGGGGGGTGTCGGCCCACGAAGCAAGAGCGGAACGCAACTCGCTCACAGTAAACCTGTCGTTGAAGGGTTCTCCGCCTCTGGAGGTAAAGTCCATTCGGAGGCCTTCCGCGACATCACGACGTGCATTGAATGCTGGTGGAGCAGCATCCCGGCTAGAGAATGCGGAGAAAGCGGTCGCGAAGGATTCTGCCACGGACACGGGGTCCGAGATTGCTGTCCCATTCTTCTGGTGAATGGGAGGGGGATCCTGCGAGAAGTTGCCCCGAATCCTTTTGACTCGCTTCCACACCTCTGCTAGAGGAGTCTTCCCGTTAAGTGAAGACAAATATGCCGGCCAAGAAGAGCGGTGGGCGTGCTTCGAAATATACCGGAACCTAGCCCTAGCCCGACGAAATTCAGCAACAGTGAAATCGTTCGGGCGGCGCTTATAGCGCATGTAGGCACACCGCTTCTGTTTGAGGGCCGTCTCACACTCGGCCGACCACCATGGGAGTGGTCGGCGGGTAAAACGGCCAGACGTTCTGGTAATAGTATACAGGCCCGCGGCGATTAGGTTGCCTGAGAAGAACTTAACGGCTTCATCTATCGACCTAAACTCACGACTAAGATAGAGAATTCAGTCATTTCCTTAAATATAGGCCATCGCGCCCACGCCAAGCACCACCGAGGTGGGCTCTCAGGCGGTAGTTGCCCTGAAAATAATATTTTAATGGGAAACTGATCACTACCATGGAGGTCATCGACCACCTCCCAAACAAAATCAGGCTGTGCATCCGGAGAGCACAGATATAGATCAAGGCAAGAAAATGAAGCGGTTCTCGGGCAGTGATGCGTAAACTCATCCACATTTAGGACACCCATCTCAAGCTCTTCGATCAGATCGGCAAGGACTTGCCCCCTGGGATTTATTGAGTAGTCTCCCAAGAGAGGATGTCTGCCATTCAGATATCCAAGCAAGAGAAAGGGCCTCGGCAACCGTGCCACGGCGCGGCGGAAGACCTCCGCGTCTAAGTCAGCTGATGGTGGAATGTACGCAGAAATAACAGTATACCTCCTATCCAGGTGAAGCTGCACAGCCACTGCCTGAAAGGAGGTATCTAAAGTGTAAAGAAGAACGGAGACATCATCCCGGGTGTAAACCGCACATCCAACAGCTCGACCCCCATCTCGTGGTGGTGGGGTCGCAAAACCCTTATACCCTGGGAGGGCGGGCAGGGGGCAAGCGCCTAGTAAGCATTGTCTCCTGCAAAAAAATAGCTAACGGGATACGGGACGAGACGAGCCTCCGCAGCTCCTCCCAGCTGGCCTGGAGTCCACGGCAATTCCATTGAAGGAATATGCCCTCCAGGGCTAGCTCGGAGGAGACGCGGGGGCCCTATTCGAACAGAAGACCCTCACGGTGCTATTGGCCGGACAATGCGCTAAAGGCGCTGTCGCTTTAGATGACTTATTGGGGGAGGTTGTGCTCGCTATGCGAGTCTTTTCCTCCCTCCACCTTGAAACCTTAGGTAGGCGTTGTGGCTTTGGAGGCGGGGGCCCCCTCTTTTCGAGGATCCACCGTCTCCGAGCCACTCAGCCAACCACTAGGTGTGGGCGATGAAGCCGAAGCTCCTTTGTTGCTGTGCTCCTTTCGGGGGACAGCTTTAGGAACCCAGGAAGATGGCCTGGTGACTAACTTCAGGTGTGTTGCCTCCTGTGAGTCTAACGACACGGTGGAGGTGCGTGTCCGTTTCGCCTTACGGGAAACGGTCACGCTGGAAAAAGGGGGAGGGGAGCCCTGGTTTTAGCCGGGGCTGGGTGTGAACCCTTTGTGCCGCCAGCTTTACTAGGGGAGCGCCCAGGTTGAGTAGAACCCGCCGAAAGGCCAGGAGAAGAGGGTATCTTTCTGACCATTGAGGCGTAAGATGTCCCAGGCAGAGCCGGGCGCGCCAGGACCAAGTCCTTAGCCTCGCGGAATGAGATTCAATCCTGAGCCTGAACGGCCAGGATTTCTTTCTCAAGGAGATATGCACCACATTGCTTCGAAGAAGCGGGGTGCGGCCCTCCGCAATTGACACACTTGGCCACACACGATTTGGACTTTTCCTGTGCGGCATTTAAGCAATTTACACAGATTTCGGGTGACCCCGACTTTCTACGTCTCCCTGGGCGATTGGTATGGCCGAAGCGGTGACAGTAATAGCACCGCCGCGGCAGTGGCACGAATGCCCTCACGCAGTAGCGGTACCAACTGGCACGCACCGACTCAGGGAGCTTGTCACAGTCGAACGTGACGAAGAGTGTAGGGGTGGATTTCGAGGCCCCTCCCTGTTTTCTCATCACACGCTCAACCTTGACCGCCCCGTGGTCGTCAGCTCTAGAGTGATATCTTCTATGGAGTAGTCAACGAGTTCCCTCGCATAAACTACTCCTTTGACTAAGTTCATGGTAGAGTGCGGCGTCACACTCACTGGGGTGGCATGAAGTGTCCGAAGAGCACTCATCTTGGCCGCCTCGGAGGGATCCGCTGCATTTGCCAGAAGGTTCCCGTCCGAGAAACGGGTACCTTCGGCTCTCTACCAATTATACCAGCTAAAGCTCTCCTCTGATCTGATGGATCATGTTGCCCTTAGCCAAAATGGTGCCATCAGTGGAGCGAATAACTAAGATGCGTTTGAAGTCAGCGTGGTCGAAAACGACGGGTAACCTCTGAATGAGGGGCCCCGACGTAATCGAGGCTCCGACCCGCGCACTTTTGGTCTTACTTTGGGATTACCCGCCTTGGTGAGCACCGGGGCCGGACGTGCCGATTTTGGCTTGGTCGCATTCAAGGATGTTAACGGCCTCGTCCGTCCCCGCGGCACCCGTGGAGGGAGAAGATCCCCGAGCCTTTTTTTATTAGTCTTTTTCTTTTTAGGAGTGGAGGGCGGGGAATGGACCCGCTTCTTTTCTCCCCCAGCAAGAGCTGCCATGCCAGATGGGCCGCCCTCTGTAATGTCCTTCGCCGAGATGGCGAAGGTCCCAGCAGTCGTGGGGGCACCGACTGGAGGAGGAGATCCCTTTACTGCTTGTGATATCTGAGCAGACTGACCCTTCTGGCGAGGGCCTCGCACATGAGCCGAATCGGGCTCGGTGTTTGATGCCGAGTACGAATCTGCTCCTACGGAAGGCCCACCTTTTGAGGCCGGGCTGCGTCAGGGAGCATCTCTATCGCTCTATCTCAGGGGAGCGTCCATTTGGCCATCCCCCTCCATGACATCACAGGTGATGTCAGTTTTGTCCATGTTCTTTGGGGGAGCATAGGCCTTCACCCCCGCTTGATTTAATATTTGTGCTAGCAGGTCTTTAGAGGGAAGCGGCCGATGGGGCCTTTTTTTTCCTCTCTACCCTAAGGGGGTTTGCCCTACTGAGCAGCTTCAACTGGAAGCGGCAGGTTATGGGCTGCCTGCTGGCTTTCCTGGCAGTCCCCTTGAAAGCAAAGGCGGGACTGTCAGATTTGAGATGGAGTCACGTGGTGACTCCAAGGAAGGGGGTGAGGGGGAGTCCCCTGGACCCGTAGGCACTGGATAGGAGTAAGCCTCTTCTTCGGTTGAAGAGTTATGGATGGTCCCCTGGGAAACCACAAGGGGAAACTTCCATTTTCTCTGTGGAGCTGCCTGAGGGCGGCTCCGTTGTTCTTAAAGGGAAAATGGGGAGAGATTTTTGTTTTTGTAAGTTCTCATTCATGGGCATGGTGACTCTCTTTTTCTTACGGGAAGCAAACGCTCATCACCCCTCGCAGTTGCCCGCTCTGCAAGGGGTGCGTACGAGCCTGGCAGAGCCAGGTGCCGCCATTTAAAGCCCCCCCCCTCCCGCCTGGCGACCTGGCAGCCCTTCAGCATGGCAGCTTCACCTCGGGCACGGCGTAAAAAAAAAGATGGTAAAGTGAGAAGGAAAGGGGATGTGAGGAAGGTATGGGTAGGGATGAAGCAGGTTGTTAGTAACCACCATCCCAAACCGGAGCTCAGGGGTTAGGGAACATTGTCCCCTTCTCCCTCAGCACCGATCCGGGCCGTTGGCTGAGAAGAAGGTCAGCATCCACCCTGTCAAATTAGAAGCTGACCAGAGAAAGTTGTGGGAGAAGTTCTATGAAAAGCGAGAAAACAGGGGGGAAACACAAGTGTCTGAAGGAAGGAGAAGAGACTAAGCTGAGGTCGGACGGGGTGCTGAGTTCCGTCAGCACGGCGGCCAGGATGGTATATCGCCGCGCCCCTTACGGGGAATTAGTATGAGAAAGTGATCGCGACGGAAAAGTTCGTCGCCTACCTTAGATCTAAAGTTCGCTTGTGCAATCAGGAAAGGATATACTTAATATTGAGAACTGATGAAAAATTCTGCTCGTGGGTGCTAACAACATCAAGCTCTTTTTAGTCGCGTGCGACTCTATATCTCACTATGTCAGTCATTCTATCCCCGTTATTTTTGTTTTGGTAATAGCTAACTATTCGGCCGATTCTAACGAAATTTGAAACCCTCATCTTGTTTTACATTTCTTTTCGAATGATATAATTGCCAAAGGCCTCCCAAGTAGCCCGGGAATTATTTTGTCTTGGCAATAACATTTTAACTATTCGGCCGATTTGAACGAAATTTGAAACCCTTATGTTGTTTTACATTCTCTTTCGAAGGCTATAATTGGCAAGGTCTTCCAAAGGTTAGTCCGGGAATTATTGAAAGTTTTGGAGGTCGTAAGGTCATAAATCAGAATAAGTGACAGCGCGCGACTTTAATCAGCAGACCTTGTTTCAAAACATCATACTATTATTTACTTGAAACTAAGAAGCAAAGCCAATATGGGGACCTCTCCCAGTAGGATTTCTAAGGGGGTTTGTAAAGATAGTGAAGATGAAAGAAGTGTAAATGCGGGAAAATACATAGCCCGAGTAGACTTAAGGAGACGATCAAAGGATCTGGTGACCCTGAAGGATCGAATCTCCACTGCACCTACCAAACCTCTGCGATGATCCCTCAGATCTCTCCTTATGGGACCAAAGTATCTTATAAATCTCCTTCGAAGCAGGAAACACTAGCGACCATGTGTGTTCACATCCTTGTGATAATGATTGAATAATATCGTTTACTATCACGGTTTAATTTAATGTTTTACCTGATACCGTGCAAGTTCCGGTGGAGATATCAGATGAGGGTATCGTTGGAGTGTCGCTTTTCCCAAACAAGGACGAATTACTGTCACGTGTTTTATCTTGATTCTGGGGAAGAAATTGCCCATCAGCGAGCGATGATTCCACTTTTTAAAATTAATCTGCACGTTATGAACGGAATCAAGTCTAAATGAAAATACCCCCAAAATATTTTGTTTTTTATAAAATGGTCAAAAGATTGCGGCAGCCAATGATCGTACAACGTTCCACTCATTGTCCTTTTATTGTTTTTTTTATTCATATTAGAAGGTTTGAAGAGTAGATAAATGAATAAAACATTAATAAAAAACAGAGATAACATCGGCAAAAGCAAACCTCAAAAGCTATATGTGTGAACTAAAGGAGAGAGATTTCAAACCCCAAAAATTGTACAAAAGAAAAAGAAAAAGTAAAACAAGCGATTTTAAACTCAAGATGATCATAATTAATTTCTTAAAAATGGAATGAATCCCAAGGAAGTAAACAAACCTCTCTGTTCGGGATGGGAGTGACCAAGCCAACGCGTCGACCGCTGCCACTCTCAGAAAGGTTATCCTCTCTTGCATGACCGGAGGAGTCGCTCCCTGACGGAGTTAGCTGAGGAGACACGCTTGTAAGAGAGCAATTGTCCTGGTTCAGGCTATTCCTTCGTCGTAAACAGGGACTCCTAGGGTAAACTGGGTGGTCCTTTGACTTGTTCAATTCTTTGAGAAGATGGCAGGAGTCAGTTTGGTCTTCTTGCCCCGACATTGACCCACGTTCACCAATGAGCTCGTCCTCATCCCTCGGAAGATAAACTGCTCCTAGATAATTATCTTCACGAGGGTATACATCATCTTTGGGAAGCTCCTTATTCAGGACCTTTTTGGAGTTCAAGTTGATGTCTTCCTCATTGTCGGCGGTGGTCGAGAGGAGGCGTTTGAGAATGGTGTTGGCAGAAGTGCCTTGGAACGGATCTTTGCCCATTATAGAGTCATCGATCTCAAACCCTACAGTTAGAGCCTCAGGTCCATTGTTTCTGCCTCCCCGGAGGTTGTCGAGGGACCCTCCAAGGCGGTGGTGGTCGAGGTCAACCTCTACAGTCAGGGGGTGCATAGCAGATACGACATTGTTGAGGAAGTCAACGCGTCTCGACCGCTTGGAAAAATCGCCGGCACCTCCAGTACTAACACCGCTCCCGACTGGACCGCATAAGCCAACCCCGCCTTCATTATCCGAGTCACTGCCGCTGTCAACGGCCTGATTATCGTTCGGGAGCGAATCTGGAGGATGGAAGAGATGAAGCTCGAAGGCGCGTTCGCCGTCTTCATCGTCGTCAGAAGAGAGCGGAGGGGCAGTGGCTCCTTCACCATTTCCAGAGCTAGTTAAAGCCTCGGGGGTACTTTGATTAGAACCGGAGGGTCGTTCGCTCACGGAAGAACTAGCTCGGTCACTCGAGATTCTTGGTTTTCCTTCGCAGACGTCGGCGCCGCGACGCTCTCCGGGAAGCGGATTAACTACGGCACTACTTATTACGCTAGACCTATTATCACATTGGTTGCCCACGGAGGCGGTCGGGAGAGTTTCTGAAGCAGACAAATCTGAAGAGGGGGAAGCAGTATCAGCTGCCGTTTTAATTGCCGCCTTAGGGGAAATTTCATCCTTCCTCTCTTCAGGCTGATGAACGGACTCAGACATAGCACCAAACTCGGCCACACAACAGCCATTCTCTTCAACCTGTGATAATTTAAAAAGTAACAATCTGCATTATTTCAATTTAATTAACTGGAATATATTTACTTAATTATTTTATCAAAATAATTATACATCTTATGAGGAATGCAGGATTAGACCTTCAAATTTAAACCAATGTCTTTAAACCAGTGGATTCCCTAATCTTAGTCTTGTCAAGAGATACAATTGCAGGAAAGGGGAACGGTCACCCTTACTAAGGAAAAGGCAAAATGATCACTAGAAACAAAAAGGAAGTTCGTATTAAAGAGACAAAGAGAGTTGAAGCAGTGAAATTGAGATTTACACCTATAACAACGGGTTACTTAAAAAAAACAAAAAACAGGTCGCTAGTCTAATCCACAGATGCGATAAAGACCGTCCAAGAACAAAAATGAAAAAGACAACAAAGTCTAAGAAACTTGCATTTTAATTCTTCTATTTGAGAAATATGATAAAATTCCTTCCTAATTTACCTTTTCCGGAGAAGATTTTTTAATTACTTCTTGCTTTTGGCCCACTTTTTCATCTTCTTCGCTAAATGACCAGTCTTTCTCAAGCTCGGTGAGAGTAGTATCTTTTCGGCGTCCAGAAAAGGAATCCTGTTAATAAAGAAGAATTTAAAAAGTCGAGTTTGAATAAAAATTCTTAAAGATTACACATTTTTTTTAATTCAAATTTACCGAAATCTGGCTGGATAAGGGAGATTGTGTTCCATTGGCTCGTTTATCTTCCACCGGACAAGTTTGGGGGTCTTTTCTGGTCGCAACATTAGTTTTACTCATTTCGGAAGATTGGCCAACATTGTCCGTATAAGAGTCGATGTCAGTCTGTTCAAAAGAGATAATTAATTCGTTTTAAAAGAAGCAGGACTAATTTATTGGGTGAAGAAAGTGCTTTCCATTTAAGTAGCACAACGATTCAGAGTAAGGGAAAAGATACGGATGAGACAAACCCAAGAGAAAGAAATTAACTTGAAGGACAAGGCAGAGTAGAAACGATGAGTAAATGGCCCAATATTCCTGGATTTTTTCAATGTCCATCAGGCGAGCGAGCCTACGAAGGCAAAAGTTGCCGTCATCATCTTATAGAGTAATGGTAAGATAGATTAAAACCAACCAAACAAACAAAAGAGACGAAAAAATCCATAACCATCAAACAATAGCAAAGGCAAAAAACAAAAACAGAAGCAAAAAAGCAAAAAGAAGAAGGAAGAACGCTCCAGCATCAGGGGGAGGCTCGACTCCCATCAGCGCGATATCATATGAACAGCACCAAAGAGCCAAATCAAATGGAGATCAGCCACTTCCAAGAAGTGAAATAGTCCAAAAGTCTGTGCATGAACTCATCCCGAGTACAAGGAAAAGCGCTAGCGATCCCTCTCTTCCCGGTACGACAGCTAGCATGCGAGCAATTAAGTGCAAGAGAGCGCTCCATCAAATGGCAGTGCGTCCCGTGAATGCGCCCAACTCGAAGACGAGAGAAAGAGACCTGAAGCCGTCGTGGCATTCGAGGGTAGGTCAAAGGGAACAGGCGCGGTGCAATGACACGCAACATACATCAAGTTCCCCTCGTCCGTCCATGGGCGACTCCACAGAAGGAAGCGAGGGGGAAAGCCCCGCACCCGTAGGCCCAGGAGAAAAGTAATTCTCCTCTCTGGTAGAAGAGGGTTGCAGTGGGCCCTAAGAAAACCACTGGAGGGGGGAGGGCAGGCACCTCATTTTCAGAGGTAGAGCACCCCAAGATCGGCTCCAAAGATGGCCTATGGGAAACACCTTTCCGCATGGGAATGGTGAGAGGGGAGGATCCTACACCAGTTGAAGAGCGTCTCGTGCTATATTGTCCTCCCCGAGAGCTAGGGAGGGCGAAGGCCGCGCTTGGAGGCGGATCCTTATGCGCAGTCCACTATTGCGGTCTATTGTCACTATAATTGTAGAGAGGACCCAAGGGCACATGGAAACTAGATACTATGCCCCCCCCCCCTCCTGACTTAGGAGGTTAAGAGAAAAGACTCCATAGGATCAGAAAATTCCAGAATGTAATAGTCATTTACACATTCTCGGTCGACGGGTCGAGCGGGCGTTGATGGGCTTTGCCAACACGGCCCGCCATTCAAGCGAAATTGTCGTGGCACTTTTACCATGAAGGATAGTACCGGCGTGGCCAACTTATATGTGTAGTGGAGGAAGGTGAGTGGAGTCGACGGTCAAGCACACCTCGTACCTAAATCTTGCCCTGGCCAGCGGGCGTTCAGCCCTCGCAGAAGGAAGGGACTTCAAGGTATACACCATTACTCGATTATGGTTCATAAGAGGACGAAAGTGCGTCGGGCAGTCAGAAACTCTGTGGATAGGAGAGCAAGTGAGAAATGGGCATGAATGTGTGAAATAAAGAGAAGTAGAGATAGGCAGGTCTAATAACGAGTAGGGTGGGTGATCACCTATTATTATCATACCCGGGTGTTAGGTGATCCAAGGATGGCATGCATCAACCAAGTCACCATGGCTACTAGACCGAACTCTGTCGAGGTGAGAACGATGCTTCTGGTACAGAGTGCGGATAGAAAACGTTGAAAGGGATAGCTGTAATCATAATAATAAATAATACTGCTAAATGATAATACATAAGATATTAGATAATAATAAAATATTAATACAATATTTTAATACATAATAAATATTGATAAATAATAATTAATAATACTAAATAATAATAATAAATAACATTAATAAATAATAGTAATATATAATAAGAATGAATGAATAGTGCATTGAGATTTTAAAAGCTGCGTAGCCCAGAGTATATATATATAATAAGAAGAATGATAATAATTAATAATAATAATTTAAGCTAAAGTAGTACTGAGTGGGGCGAGAGGGAACAGCACCCACTAGTTTCCCAGGCCCCATAAGAGAGTTCAAATCAACCTAGTGAGAGGGTGACTCCAATATATCCTTAGGCCAGGAGGAGGATGTGCATCTTTCCTAGCTACCAGGTCTGACAGACTTCACAGGGTACCCACAGGGTACCCCGTGCGCGTTCTTAACACAACAAGCCTACAACAGAGGCACACGCATTTCAAATCAGCTCCACACGCTAATCATTCAAAACCAAACCAGACGACCTTCCCAGTACACCCAAAACAGTACTTCCCATGACAAACCTTTACAATAAAACCTGAAATATAATAGCTCACCTCCCCTCATCTACCCATCATCACAAGCTTCCAAACCACACCCCTTCGCACATCTCACAAGACCACATACACTCACTACAAAAAATAAAAATCAAACTGGCTAAGCCACATAAAAGAAACATTACAAAACAGCTCCATGAACTTCTACGTCTCTCTAGATAAAGCTCTTTCCGACATCAACAAAACAATAACGCCAGCGCAAAAGACATCCCCACACAGTCGGAGGTAAAATTACAACTTCTTTTACTCAAGAAATCTCCGACTGCATCAAAACCCGAAACACCCTAAATCAAAACAGAGCCCCTCAGCAACAACAACATATAAGATGTCCAACTCCTCAACGCCACATTACAGCCCGAATTCCAAAACAACAAACCGAAAACTGGAACCAATACATAAGCACAATCGACCACAAAACCAGCACGACCTAACTCTGGAAAACGCTAAAGAAAATCCACAAAACACGTAACTCCCTCCTCCCCCCCAAACATTAATCACCAGGTGCAACGAAATAGCGAGCCCAAAACAACACTGCAATATCATCATGAAACACTATTACAACATCAGTTCCTTACCCACTCACAGACAAAACACATCCTAAGAAGCATAAAAAAGCATGCATGAATAAAGACCAAGCACTACCCCACTTCACCACTAAAAATGTCCAATTAGTATTCAAATCACTTAAAAACTCTGAAGCAACAGACCCCGACAACATATCAAACATCCACCTCAAGCACCTGGAAACATCAATCTCAGCCATTACAGACATTTTTAACTACTCTAGGCTCAATAACATTATCCTATCAATCTGGAAAACAGCACATATCCCAATTCTCAAACCAGGCAATTCCTCAACACAACCAAACTCCTACCGAGCCATCTCACTTCTATGCACCCTATCTACAACATTAGAAAATCTCGTACAGCAAAGAATTAGCCCAAACATACCCCTCTCACAAAAACAACATGGCTTCAGGAAAGACCACTCCACCACGACCCTGGTAACCAACATCATACAACGCATTCTAGATGGTTTTTCAACGAGCAATGCTCCCCTGAACGCAGGATAAACGAATACATCACAAAAAATGACACGAAATGGCCAACAACTTCATATTTGGTAGACAAAACCAAGTAATGCACAAAACAAACAAATCACACATTAAACAACTCCATAACAGAGTTCCTTAAAGCAGCCATTCAGTCTTCCTTACTCTTCAACCTTTTCACTCACGACATCCGACAATCTCACGCACCAATCATCCGCATGAACACCTGTAGATATTTCCATCACATGACGTCACAATATCGCCACCGTAACTTGAGTACTCCAACAATATATTAACACGCAAAACCGGATGACGGCATCTGCAGCAAATACATCAATAACACGATTCACCCCCCAGCAACCATGAATCAAACAAACACTCAAGAATTAAACTAAATGGACACCCTCTAGACATCATACTTGATACCCACATGACCTTCAAAGCACACACAACCAAGATAATAAACAAAGCCACAAAGAAAATGGATGCCCTCTAAATACTAGCCAACACTACCATTGGGCAACAGAAGGAATCCCTCACCACACTATAGAAACAATTCGTATGAACCAACCTAAACTACGCTACACCGGCTTGGTACCCAACATTCCAAAACTCCCATTCCAAACGGCTCTAAATTACATAAACAACGCCCTCAGTCCTCATATGATGCACAAAAACTACACCACTCCAACATCTCCAAGCTGAAACCAACATATTACCCCACACCTCGCCTAAAGTCATATTGGCAAGGAGAGAGAACTATTCACTCTCCCTCCATGTAGTAACTCCGAAGTTGGCCATCTCTTGCAAAGGGATGGCCAACTTGGGAGTTACTACTTTATCAGGTATTAACTAGCTATAAATAAATAAGAGTGGGAACTCTTGGTTGAACAATTCTCGCCTCAACATCTGAGGAAGGCCTTTCAACTCCATGCGTTGATAGTTTATCTTGGTTCAGATTTTAGTCTGCCAGATTACTCTTGATTACAATCATTATTTTCTAACTAGGTGAATTACTTTGTTATTTTTGTTCGAATCATTAATAAAGCTGTCGTAAGAAGACATTTCTTTGGAACCTGTTAAAAAGCAGTTACAAAATTACCACGGACAAGTTGCAGGGCACTCGGAACAAGAAAGATAAGTGATAACTGAAGGTGAGGCCTACCACAAACTCCGTAATTGGTTGCAAAACGGCTGACACTTGTAGTCAGTCCATGGGCCTGAGACCAAAATTTCACTTTTCGTTATCATCCAAAGGGACGAAGGCTAGTTATATATTTTGAATAGATATATGTATGTAGATGATATTTTTGTATGATAACCTTTCCGGATGCCCAGCTAAATCTTGGTTATCAGCTCATGAAGTTAACCACCACCTAAGGAAAATTGCACGTTAGACGCATTCGCATTACCTAGTTTACGCTCATAGTTAGGACTTTTCTCAATGTTGAATAATACTGTGTTTGGTAATTATTTTAAAGCAGACTTTTTAAGCTTTCATGTAAGCCCAATTGTGAATCTTTCTGCCAAATATGAAGATCACTACAGGTCCTCAAACCAACAAAAGTGTACATTTTTTCAAAATTTACGCCTAAACTATGTCCTTCTTTCAGCCCCGTGGTATCTATCAACACCACAGACACAAAACACCATTAGTAAAATATTTAATTGTCTGTAAGCTTTCAGAAAATGTATAACATACCCATATCATTTCATTGTAAGAATGGAATATATAGGCTATGGTGGCGGTGGCCATCTTTGCCAATTTTCAACTTTTGATCTTAATGACCTGGATGGTCATGTAATACCCATTTTTATAGGTTTACTGTGGCGGGACGTCCATTTCTCAAGTTATTTTTGAGATACCAGTTCAAAGTGAAGGTCAACTGAAGGTCAAAGATGAAATTTGGAATTAGACTTGCTCCAGTTAGAAGTAACCCCAGTCCATTACAGCAGAAAGCAGCAGAGCTGCCAGGTAGATATCA
The DNA here is from genome assembly GCA_963969495.1 of Ceratothoa steindachneri. Taxonomy (NCBI): domain Eukaryota; kingdom Metazoa; phylum Arthropoda; class Malacostraca; order Isopoda; family Cymothoidae; genus Ceratothoa; species Ceratothoa steindachneri. Next base: position 70,884,216 of record OZ018320.1, read on the forward strand.
CTCCACCGCTGCTTTGTGTACTACCAACAAAAAGATCACAAACAAAAGCAACCAATGCAAGGTAATGGTTTTACTTCTAAGATTATTCTATCAACACACACATTTACATCAATTGTCTGGCTTTATATTTAATTTACTTTGAATGAAGTACTGTGGAGTGGCTAGCTAGCTTGCAGGAACTTATCACTAGCCTATCTAGCACCATGAAATCTTTAAACATTCATAACTCCTCACAGAAATAGGCTAGAGATTTGCTTTTTGTTTTGACATCCTCAGCTAATCATGCTCAACAATACTTTAGTTTTGCCGAAATTGGACGTAGAATTCCGTGAATTTTCAACTTCTTGTTTCGGCAAAACTAATTCCGTGGTGTTATAGCTGAGAGTGTCAAAACAAAAAGTCTAGTCCATTCCTGAGGAGTTACGAATGTTTAAAAAATTAGCTAAATCGCTAGCAGTTTTAAGCATGCTAACAGTTTTTTTTTAGCATGCTCAGAAAATTCTGACGAATTATAGAAATATACTTGTATAAAGACCAGCGGGGTCCTTTAGAATAATTTATAATGACAGTATATAGAGGGTTTTGTTTGGGGCAGATGCTTATATAGGTTGGTTATGTTTACAGATGCCATCCACATTCATACACAGCAACATTTGCCTAGCATAGCACAGTCTGGAATCACAGTGGTAAGTACGTCCTAGATGTATTTGCATTGTACACAGTCTTGTGGCCAAGACTGTTTTTAGTGGCTAGCGAGCAGGAACCAATTACTCGTATTAGCATAGCTGGCAACCACAACAACTGGTTGAAACCTGTTGAAAATGGTTTCCACTGATAACTAGCACGAGGAAGGAGAGAGTGAAAGGATTGATGTGGTTTTTGATGTTTACTGCCAGACTTCAATCAAAGATCCTGAACGACTAAACCAGGGTAGAGACATCACTCTCCAGTACATGAACCTTGCAGGTGGAGACCACATCCAACAATGGAGAACATTCCTTTACAGTTCCTCCAACAAGACCAATCTCATCAAGTTTATGGTAGAGTGGAAACGCCCACGGTACAGAGAAATGCTGCATGGCAAGGTGGTGTACATGACTGTCGTGGTATGGCCAGGTGTACGCATTTATACGCACACTGGCCTGCTGGCCGACCAAAATTACGGCTCCACCTGGGGATGGTTCTAAGAGTGCTTTAAATACACAGTTGCTAGGCCAAGGAATATTCAAACACGGCTACAAAAATATACTTTAATAGGACTAAAGTTTACATATACATATAGGGCAAGTTAAATGGCAATGCAATTAAATATGGACGGTTCAAGGCTAAGATGATTAACACTAGCAATTAAGTTTGAACCGAATGATAATTAATTAAGTAATGATTTTACAATTATGAAAGTTCTAAAGTTTTAGAGCAAAGGGGATCCTTGAGGTTCGACGCGAAAAAGATGGGAGGAGCATGACGAAGCGGGGGTTAAATCCCTTTTACCTTGATGTGCGGAGAGTAGGACAAGGTAGTCAAGTTAGACCTTCAACTTGTGGGCGTCTCGCGGGACGCTCAATTCAACTTCGGGAAACTGAAGCTGGGGCTTCTTATCCTTAAGAGGCAAACGGAGGGTGCTTCGAGGATGGCTTTTCCGATCCTTAAAATTCGAAGACGTGGTGAGAAGGGTTGAAGCGCGCCGAACTATTTCCACGAACAACACTGAGTGACGACTAGCTCTTCCTTGGCTCTTCGACAATCACTCGATTCTTCTCTGAACGAGAATGTAGTCTATTCCCTCTTGACTTACTAAGACGTTAGAGCTAACGTACTGTACGACGGCTTCAGACACAATCTGCCTGTGAACTCCTAAGTGTCGAATATATACTCCGAAATTATCTAGACGGGGGAAGAGATTCATCGCCAAAAGAGTTCCTTAATTGCCTTGGGTCGCGATGCCTCCTTAATGGTCTTTTCATTGTTCTAATTTTCGCAGTATATAAGGCAGACGAATTTATAGCGGTTAAGGGCGAACTGGAGAAGTCAGGGGGAGGGGGGATTTCTTCTCTCTCTCCTTGTTCTTCCACAAAGACCTGTGAGGAAACCTGCTAAAGAATGACAGAGGATGAGTGTGAGTAAGTATCAGAGCTGTACTCAACACATGAAGAAGCTGACACTCGCCTAATACTGCATGCATTGGATGCAGCCTACGAAGGCTCAATAGCAGTTATCATGACAGCGGAGGACACTGATGTCATGGAGCTTTATCTTGGCTTCCAGGAAGACATCTCTTGTCCAATATATCTGAAGTGTGGGACACAGAACCCGCACGCGGTTTGTTGACATCAGCAAACTGCGAAATTCACTTGGAGACGCAGTCTGTGACAGTCTAATTGACTTATATGCTTTCACAAGCTGTGACACTGTCAGCGCAATCGCTGGTCGAGGGAAGGTGAATGCCCTGAAGAGGATGACAAAGGACTACCTGCCAAGAGATTGTTAGTCAACTGGGGCAGTCATTGAGTATGAGTAATGAGCTCTTAGAAGAAATTGAATGGGTCACCTACCGCATGTATGCTGCTAATAATAGCAGCACTGGTGAGGTTAACGAACTATGCTACCAGCTTTTCAATACCAAATGGGGAGAAGTTGAGTCCCACCAGTTGCCACCCTGTAGAGACAGCCTCTTTATGCATGCACAGCGAGCTAACTACCAGGCAGCAATCTGGAAGTGTTGTCTGCAGGCTAACCTATTGTTACAAAGACCTACTGGGCATGGATGGAGAGGCGATGATGGCAAACTGGCAGTAGATTGGATGCACTCCCCGCCTGCACCAGGTGTGGTCTTGGAACTACTAACATGCAAGCGTGTTCGTTCATGCATAATGCCAAGCCTGTCAAATGGTCTGACATGCACAGACATGCGCGGCTGCAGACCTGTAGTAACCGGAAACAACATGATGATCCAAAACTTCTTTTGATGCAGGGGAGTCATACGGTAAGAATGAGACAGTGTGGCAATTCCGGACTTTTTATGATAGTGTTATGGTTATGGATAAACAGATCCAAATAGGCTAAGCAACCACATACCATATCCATAGAGTGGGTGCGATAACGAAAAAATGTATCACGATAACCGATAAATCGATAACGATAACCTTATCGGCGATAACTGACGATAAATTTATCGTCCGATAAGGTGATAACCGATAAATCGATAAATCCAAAATTATAATACAATATTGATTATTGACTATATATAGCGTTATTTTATAATACATTAGTAAGAATATTTGAATATTGTTTCTTAGTTTCTTACCTGGTGAGGCTCTCAATCTCTTCATAGGTTTTGAGGATCCTCCTCCCAGCCGGACATACCTATTTCTGCCTCCAAGGCAGGTGCGGCTCAACCCTGTGCTAAACTGGAACCAAAAACTGAAATTATCGATTATCGCTAGTTTGGAACCAAAAGTATCGGCGATACCGATGAATCGATAACGCGAAAAAAATATCGGATAACCGATAACCCGATATCTTTATCGTGATAACGCCCACCTATGACCATATCCATATTGCATCCCAAACAACACTATGTGAAATAACCCAAAGTATTATCTGAATGTTATTATTGTTCAAAAGATTAAAATAATACTTCCAAAATCATATTTAAGTTGTTTCCTATTTCACTGAGGTATTCCTTAGTTATCACCCTTGATGTTTATTGTGTATTTAACAAATTTAGCTATGTGACCTAACCAGCTAAGTTTAATTTGTTTGCTGTAAAAAGTGACTTGTAATAACTTAAGGCTCATTGCGAGAACATTATACATTTTCGAAAACCTTAGTCCTGCAAGTATTGTAATAACGTTTTTTGAATCCCGGGTGATCTGATCTAAAGTAACTTAGGAAATAGACTTCCTACCTATGTAAACTTATAAAAAGAGAAATTACTTGACCATCTAGATCTTCAAGATCAAAAGTTGAAAATTGGCAAAGATGGCCACCGCCGCCATAGCCTATATATTGAATTATTACAATGATATGATATGGTACTTTATACATTTTCTGAAAGCTTACAGTCAGCTGAGTATTGTAGTACTTATGCTTTGTGTATGTGGTGTTCCTAAATGCCACAGGCCTGAAAGAAGGAACATAATTTAGGCGTAAATTGTGAAGGTCTATACTTTTGTTGATTTGAGGAGCTGTAGTGACCTCCATATTTGGTGGAAAGATTCACAATTGGGTTTAAATGAAAGCTTAAGAGATATGCTTTAAAAGGATACCAAAGACAGTATTATTCAACATTGAGAAAAGTCCTAACTATGAGCATAAACTAGGTAATGCGCCTGCGTCTAACGTGCAATTTTCCTTAGGTGGTGGTTAACTTCATGAGCTGATAACCAAGATTTAGCTGGGCATCCGGAAAGGTTATCATACAAAAATATCATCTATTCAAAAAATATAACTAGACTTCGTCCCTTTGGGTGATACCGAAATCGGGTCTGGCCCATGGACTATTGGCACACTACGAAAAATAGGCAACTCCCATCCTTGAATTAGCATTAAAGTTGGTTTTCATTAAGTTCAGAAGTCCCCATCGCCACAGAACTTGTAACCCCCGTTGTGTCACCACCTTTATATTTCAAAGAAGGGTGGGGTGGCTAGAGGAAAATCAAAACTGATAAGCTATAATGTTCGATAGGCCGTTAAATGGCTACCTTGGTCCGTGAAGGTTGTTGTATCGTTTCTTGCTATTCTGTTAGTGATGGTCGGATCAAAATAACCATTTGACAATAATATTATTGAATACACTCCGGATTTAGAGAAAAAGAAAAGCAAGATGAAATATCCTCTGAACTGCATAATTTCTAACAAATGCACACTCAATTCCTTCAATTGATTTTGATAAGCTTTCACAACTTTGGCCTAATTTCGATATTATAAATACTGACACCAGAACTGAACTGCATACGCTAATTAATAATGAAGCAAGGATTTAGAGAATTTTCTTATCACTTTCATATTTCCGAAGAGCTAGAATACTTATGGAAAAGTTTAACGAGTGTCTCTAAAAATTTAAAACAATTAAAAATGGAGACCACGGTTTGAAACAACAAATACCTATCTGGCTAAACATACAAATACGTAAATAGGGCCGGCCTTGAGCGAGTTTGCAGGTCTTTGTCGCAAAGGAATCTAATGTGGTTGGACGTTTGTGCAGCAGCGAAACGTGTTCATACCTCTGTCATTTCGGAAGAGGAGTCCGTCTCTTCACCGCTGGACTCTGCGAAGCGTTCCAGTCCGGCTACCCTGAACAGGAAGGAAAACTGTTCGTAATTGAGTTCCTTGGTCACTATCATCAGATCCGACGGCGTGAACCTGCGAGAGAAAGAACTTGGTATAATCCAACGAGTCACATCACTCAACCGAGAAAGAACTTGAAGATGGCCGGGCAAATAGAGGGGAAACGGTGGATAAATAGTTCCGAATAAAGATTAAGGGTAACTCATAACCACCCTGGTCAAATCAAGTACGAGGACTTGGAGGGCGCATCATAAACAAGCTTGGACAAAGAGCACAGCTGTCACTAAGTACGTCCCTCGACTCCCGCCAAAGAACTCGCATCGTAAATCCTACTCAAGATTCTGAGATGAACATCCACACGCGGGTGTTTGATTTCCACCTTCTAATCTGGCTGTGTAGTGGCGTTTATGCTACCCGACCACACCGTTAGAGTTTAGTGACGATTTGTTACCTTCCCTTCCGGCTCCATTATTTAGGTTTGACGAAGTTAAGAACATAAGAACATAAGAAAAGAAGGAGACTGCAAAAGACCATTCATGGCCTACACTTGGCAGCTCCTGTTCCATTCAACACACAAAAGATTTCTTACCAGTACAAAAGATTTCTTACCATCAGTTTCCTCGTCACCTTTTGCCCTGTTAAATTCTCTCTCAGTCATTCTGAACAGACCACTGCTACAACAAAAACTAGCAGGAATCACGCATCCTCCCGAATCCAATCCTTGCAGGAGGACCTGCGGAGATACATCTTCCACACATTTTCACTTCGTCTACCTGCACTCCTTCTTTACAGGTCTCTCTCTACTCTGTGTGATATGGTTTCTTTGCTATTGCGCTTTAAAATAAAGTGCAAAAAAGGGAGTTCCTATTGGATTACACAGGTAGTGAAATGTGTAATCGAATGGAACTATGTCCACTGACTGTCCACTGACTGAGGAGATGGGGAGGGATGGCAATAACAATTCTCGTCACCCTCACAAATAATGAGGCTTCAAGGAGACATTACAACCCACCTCCAAGGAGAGCAAAAGGGCGTAGCATCATCAACCGCTTGTGAGCATCAACGGCACTCTGCGAATTGCGCTCGCGGAAACAAAGCCTTTGGGTGCGCGGATTTACGGGCCAGCGTCCCCTTATCAGGGCTTAGTTGGGGTTTTCAAGACACGCCATAAGGCGGTATGGGATGCCTTCCTATCGCACAAATAGGACGGATTATTATTAACATAAAACTAAGGGGTGACAACAAACGGAAGTCTTTCCTCCAGGAGAGGTGTTAGTCAAGGAAATGGTGAAGTTAGGGAATATGATTGTTGCAGGAACGTAGGACGACTAATCTAAAGAAGCGGCGGGGCAACATGGCACAAATATCCAGAAATGCGAACTTAACCTGGGGGTATTGTGTGTGTTCGGGGAAGGGTGGGGAGAGTGAAAGGAACCAAATAATGATCAACCATCAGACAAGCTCTAATATCTCTGATTTCATACCAAAGGACTCCCCTCCCCCCCATATTTGCAGATACGGGTCAGTTCGGATTTCACCCGACATGTTAAGGCGAAGACATTCCCCTTTTTCTATAATAGAAAAGCGCCCCCCCATCCTAGTTGTGGAATGTACAAGGCCACAAAGGCCTTGAGTGTAGACTAAGTGGGTCCCAAGGAATGACGCGGATTCCCTCCCCCCCTTCTCAAACGTGTCCCCGTCCCACAACGAAAGTTTCCTTTCAAGGGTCTTAAACATGAGTACCCTCCCTTGAGGGCGTCTTTCTCTGTCAGCTACACGTAGAAATGCCTCTCGAGTTCGTAGGTCCGAATGTCTGTGTCCTTTGTATGCACTCCAGAGCGCTTAAGAGATACCTCGTCCTAACCAGCGCATTCCGAATTGCTGGGGTGAAGTGTAGCGACCCCTCTCATTAGCATTCTTGTCTTTATATTGACCTTTTATCTGTTTTCATCTTTACCCCCTCAAGTTGTCGCTGTTGGATTACACTAAAGAGAATTTCTCATTTGGCGTGAATCTTGAAGGTCACATTATGCGCCAGCCTGTTTGCTCGGCTTCCACTATTAGTTTAGTTGTTTCGAGCGGGAGGAAACTTGAGGATTTTAACGGGGGTATAAAGCCCCCATAAACTGGAGGAGGATTAAATTTTTCTTTTTTAATTTTAAGATTTTAAGAGCTCATGTGGCGACTGCCTACTTGGGCATTAGTCGCAGTACGCCACACGGCCTAATACTAGGTTATATTAGAAAACAAATAGCAGAACAAATATGTAACTAACAAATAACTATAAAAGATGATGAGAAAAGGCAAGAGGACAAGAAGGAAGCATGCTCCGGCGTCGGGAGTAGGCCCGCCTCCCCTCGGCGCAGGAATATGCAACCTACAAAAAGCAGAAAAGGGCAAATAATGGAGAAGAGCCGGCCTCCTCCCAAGAATCATAGAGTCCATAAGGCAATGAGCACGAACCCATGCAAAGTACAAGGGATAAGGGGTAGCGACCCCGCTCATCCCGGTGCTCGGCAACGTGCGCAAGGATTGCCCAGATGGGACATTCAACAAGAATGTGCCGAACAGTGTAGGGGACAACGCAGTCTTCACAGTAGGGCGCAGGCGAGCGCTCCATCAAATGGCGGTGCGTCCCGCGAGTGTGCTCAATTCGGAGACAACAGAAAGTAACCTGAGCCGTCACGGCATTGGGGGGTAGATCCAGGAAAAAGGCGCGGCGCAATGACACGCAACTTTAAGTTCCCTTCGACCGTCTCCCATCTTCTTTGCCAAGAAGCCCGAAGAGCTGCCCGTATTCCTGACATGTAGGCGGTGTGAGAAAGAGAGAAACGCTGGTCCGGTCACCCAAGGCTCGCGGAATCTTTGGCGCGTTCATTTCCCGTAATTCCTAAATGTCCAGGAACCCAGCAAAAGATAATCTCGACATCCACCAAAACCGTGCGTCACGGATATCGCGAACCACGAAATGCAGAGATTCCAATGCCCCGAGAGCACTCAGGGCGCTTTGTGAGTGGCTATGAATAACACTCCGGTCTCCGAAGCGGGCACGTCGCGTAATCTCTCGTAACGAGTGTTGTATTGCCACCGGCTCGGGCGTGAAGACAGACGTAGAGCCTGGCAGAGCCCCGCGGACTTCCGATAGAGGGGATAAGGCGCGCAAGCCGACCTCTTCTTGGGACTTGGAGCCATCCGTATACACTGGCAAGGTTCCAGCGTGACAGGAGGTGTGCTAAAAAAAAGCTCGAACGCAATACTCCCGGCGCTGTAAAAGCTCTCGGAGCAGAGGCGTGGCGCCCAGCGCGGAACCAGGGGCGCCACCGGCCCGCGAGCTTTCCCTAGCTCTCGAAGGAGTTTCCTAGCCCTAAATCCAAAGGGCTTATGGTATGACTGGAGTTTCTCGACGGAATAAGCAGCGTGGAAATCAGCTGCGGATGCAGTGAGAGCTGTTGGCGACTCGGGGAGGCGCCGGGCTCGCGCGTAAAGGCGAATAATGCACTGTGCACGGGGTAGAGCGAGTGACATCTCCCCAACATCGACAAGTAGGCTCTCAATGGAGGAATGGAGAAAGTGCGGAAGGCATCGGTCGCCAGGCGAAGGCCGGTGTGGTGGATCGAGTCCACATTCTGGATGAATAAACTCGCATCCGTAGTCGAGCTTCGAAAGAACAAATAATCAATAAAAATGTAAGGCAGTAGCTCTATCAGCGCCCCAAGCGCTGAACACACGGAACGAAGAATATCCATGATACGGGTACAATAGACCATAAGGCAGCGAATTTGAGCCTCCCAGGTGAGGCGTCGGTCAAATACAAGACCAAGGAAACGGTGCGATTCAACCACTTTCAGGCGTACCCGCATCGAGAAACAAGTCTGCATCAGGGTGGAGCCGTGGATAGCGGCAAAAGTACACCACCTTAGTCTTGGTCAAGGAAAACTGAAACCTGTGCGCTTCAGCATAGCGAGAGAAGCGGTTCAATGCCTGTTGGAGTCTACGCTCCAGAGTAGGCATCTGGGCCGCGCCAAAAGAGATAGAAATGCCGTCCACGTAGAGCGAAGCGAGAACATCTTCTGCCAGGACCGAGGTGATGCCGTTGATACTCAGGGCAAAGAGTGTGATATGAGGAAACATCCCTGAGGGACAACGTCTTCCTGCTACATTGGTCCAAAGAAGGCTCCCCCCCCCACCCGTACGCGGAATCAACGATCTTGCAAAAATTCAGATATAAATGTTAGGAGGCGTCCCCTCGACCCATCATGTGGAGATTCTCCATGATAACGTTTCGCCATGCGGTATCAGAGGCCTTCTCCAGATCGTAAAACACCCTGGCGTAGTGCTGTCTACGAAGGAAGGCTTCGCAGACGGCATTTTCTAGTCGGAGCAGAGCATTTGATGTGGAGTGGAACTTCTAAAAGCCGCACTGTGCAGAAGACAGATGGCCTCCGCTGTTCAGAAAAAAAGGCTAATCTAACATTTACCAATTTCTCCATCAACTTTCACTCGCAAGAGTTCAGAGAGATTGGGCGGAAACCGGCCGGGGTAGAGTGATCTCTTCCCGGTTTTTGAGTGGCGAGCACATAGCGATTCACCAGGAATATGGGAGGAGACGCTCCACCCAGATCCTGTTAAACAAATCTAACAGAAAGGCCATGCCTCACTCACTCAGGTGTCGAAGCATGGCGTACGGGACTTCGTCCGGACCATGGACGGTGTCCGCGCACGAAGCAAGAGAGGGACGCAACTCACTCAGAGTAAACCTGTCATTGAAGGGTTCTCTGACGCTGAAGGTAAAGTCCAGCTGGCGGCCTTACGCGACATCATCGCGCGCATTGAATCCTGGCGGAGCAGCACCCCTGCTAGAGAATGCGGAGAAAGCGGTCGCTAAGGATTCCGCCACGAAAGCTGGACCCGAGATTGCGTTCCCATTCTCCTGGGGAACAGGGGCGGATCCTGCGAGAACTTGCCCCAAATCCTTTTGACTCGCTTCCACACCTCTGCTTGAGAGTCTTCCCGTTAAGTGAAGACATGTATGCTCGCGAATGAGAACGGCGGGCGTGCTTCGAAATATACCGGAACGTAGCCCAAGCGCGGCAGTGAGATCGTTCATGCGGCGCATGTTAGCATAACGCTTCTGCTTGGCCGTCTCACACTCGTTTTTTTTTTGTTTGTTAAAGAGGTCATCTGGTGACTGCCTACTTGGGCATTAGTGGCCGTATTAAAAACCGGCCTAGTAATAGGCGACTTTAAAATCAAATTCAAAATGATAAAAAACAACCCCCCAAAAAAAATGGGAAAAGGAAGCGAACAGTAAGCAAGCTCCTGCGTCGGGGTGAGGTCCCCCCGGTGCCAGAGAGTGCGACCTATGAAAAAAAACAAAAGCAAAAAAACAAAACAAAACAAAAAAACCTGGTTAAATAATACGGAGAAGGCCGGCCTTCCCCCAAAAGTCAACAAGTCCACCAGTCAATGTGCACGCACTCGTCACGAGTACAAAGGACAGGCGGTAGCGACCCCGCCCATCCCGGTACCGGGATAGGTAACGTGCGCGAAGTTCACCCATCAAATAGCGATGCGTCACACGAGGGTGTCCGATTCGGAGACGACAGAAAGCTACCTGAAGCCGTCGCGGCATTGGGGGATAGGTCCATGGGAACAGTCGTGGCGCAATGGCACGCAACTTTAAGTTCCCTTCGACCGTCTCACATCTTCTTTGCCAAGCAGTCCGAAGAGCTGCCCGTATTCCTGCCATGTAGTCGGTGTGAGGAAGAGCGAAACGCTGGTCCTCACGGACTCTTTGGCGCCCTCTTCGGCGCGCTCATTCCCCGCAATTCCTACATGTCCAGGAACCCAGCAGAAGATAATCTCGACATCCGCCCGGCTCGCCAGAACCGTGGCGTCACGGATATCGCGAACCAGGGGATGCGGAGATTCCAATGCCCCGAGAGCACCCAGGGCGGTTTGTGAGTCGCTATAGATCACAATACGGTCTCCGAACCGGGCACGTCGTGTAATCTCCCGTACCGAGTGGTGTATTGCAACCAGCTCAGCCGTGAAGACAGACGCAGCTTTTGGCAGAGCCCCGCTGACTTCAAACAGAGGGGATACGGCGTGGAAGCCGACCCCCTCTTGGGAGTTGGAGCCATCCGTATACAATGGCAGGGTTACAGCGTGAGACGAGGTGTGCTCCAAAAAGGTCGAACGCAATACTCCCGGCGCCGTACAAGCTTTGGGAGCAGAGGCGTGGCGACAAATAGCCAAATGTGGTACCCTCCAGGGTGGCGTCCTGGGCAGAACCAGGGGTGCCACCGGCCCGAGAGCTATATGGGGAAAGTGCGGAAGGCACAGGTCGCAAGGCGAAATCCGGTGTGGTGGATCGAATCCATCTTCCGCAATAAACGCTCGGCTGCGGATGCATAAAACTCGCATCCGTAGTCGAGCTTCGAACGAAAGGATCGATAAAAAAAGTAGGGCAGTAGCCCTATCAGCGCCCCAAGCACTGAACGTCACGGAACGGAGAATATCCATGGCGCGAGTACAAGAGACCCTAATGCTGCGAATATAAGCCTTCCAGGTGAGGCGTCGGTCGAATAGAAGACCAAGGAAAGGTTGCAACTCAACCACATCCAGGCGCACCCCATTAAGAAACAAAACTGGGTCAGGGTGGAACCGTGGATAGCGGCAGAAGTGCACCACCTTAGTCTTAGCCAAAGAAAACCGAAATCTATGCGCTTCGGCATAGCGAGAGACGCGGTTCAGTGCCTGTTGGAGTCGACGCTCCATAGTTGGCATCTGGCCCACGCCCTCGCGGAATAAGAGCCGATCCTGGCCGATCCTGGCCTGAACGGCCAGGATTTCTTTCTCAAGGAGATATGCACCACATTGCTTCGAAGAAGTGGGGTGTGGCTCTCCGCAATTGACACATTTGGCCACACACGATTTAGACTTATCGTGTGCGGCCTTGTAGCAATTTACACAGACTTCGGGTGACCCCGACTTTCCACGTCTACAAGAACGATTCGTATGGCCAAAGCGGTGACAGTAATAGCACCGCCGCGGTAGTGGCACGAATGCCTTTACGCGGTAGCGACACCAACTGGCACGCACCTACTCAGGAAGCTTGTCACAGTCAAACGTGATGAAGAGTGTAGGGGTGGGTCTCGAGGCCCCTTCCTGTTTTCTCATCACACGTTCGACCTTGACCACTCCATGGTCGGCCAGCTCTAAAGTGATGTCCTCTATGGCGTAGTCAACGAGTTCCCTCACATAAACTACTCCTTTCACAAATTTAATGGTAGAGTACAGCGTCACACTCACAGGCGTGGCATCAAGTGTTCGATAGGTACTAATCATGGCTGCCTCTGAGAGATTCGACGCATTCGCCAAAAGTCCCCCGTCTGAGAAACGGCTAACCTTCTGCTCTCTACCAATCACACTAGATAAAGCTCTCCTCTGAAGAATCATGCTTCCATCAGTGCAGCGAATAACCAGGAAGCGTTTGAAGCCAGCGGGCTCGAAAACGACTGTAGTCTCTGAATGAGGTGCCCCGACGTTTTCAAGGCTCCACTCTGCGCACTTGTACTTGTGCTTTTGGCCTTTGTCAGGAACTCTGCACCTGGGGGGTGGGGGCAGAGGGGCCGGACGTGCCGATCTTGGCTTTGGTCGCTTACCGAAGCAGCAGACCCATCGTCCACGCAGCCCCCACGGATATAGAGGAGCCCCCAGTCTTTTTCATCTTTTTTTGTTTCTTTTCTTTTTAGGAGAGGAGGGCGGGGAATGAACCCGCTTCTGCCCTCCACCGGAAATAGCCCCCAGACCAGATTGACCTGCCTTAGCAAGGTCCTTCTCCGAGATGAAAATCGTCCTGGTGGGCGCAGGGGCACCGGTCGGAGGAGGAGATCCCTCCCCTCCTTGTACTGCCTTATAGACCCGAGCCGTTTGAGGAGGACTCGGGTTCGGTGTCGAACCCGGATTTGCCCCCATGGAAGGCCCTACCACCTGAGGCTGGGTTGCCTCAAGGACCATGTCCATCTCGGGGGGGGGGCTGCTCTATTTTCCATTCCACCCCCAGGTCCCATTGGCAGCAGTGTCACGAGTAGAGTATGCGGAGGCACAGGCCTTGGCCCTCGCTACGGTTAGTATTCGAGCCATCAGGTCTCTGGAGGGAAGCTGCCGATGGGCCCGGGTAGTTCGGCTGCCTGCTGGCTTTTTTGGCAGTCCCCTTGGAAAGTAGAGGGGGCACCGCTGTTGGAATGAGGGAGGCACTCAAGGGCACCTCCAGACAAGGGGGTGAGCTGGGAGCCCCTTACACCCGTAGGCAGAGGAGAGGAGTAAGCCTCCTTTCCGGTTAAAGAGATTTGGAGGGTCCCCTGCAAGAGCATAGGGAGGGAGGGGGCTCTATTTTTTTCAGTGGAGCTGCCCGAAGGCGGCTCCGTCGATGGTCAGGGGGAAAGTGGAAGAGTTTTGTTTGGGGGTTTTACATCATCGGGCATGGGGACCCTATTCTTTTCACGGGATAAAGACGCTAATCACCCCTCGCAGTAGCCCGCTCTGCAAGGGGTGCGTACGGGGCTGGCAGAGCAAGGTGCCGCCATTTTAGGCCACCCCTCCCACCCGGTGACCTGGCAGCCCTTCGGCATGGCGGCTCCACCTTGGCCACGGTGTAAAAAGGATAGTGTGAAGTGAGAAGGAAAGGGGATGTGAGGAAGGTCTGGGTGGAGATGAAGCAGGTTGTACAGAAGGTGTTGTAGACCCCGCTTACTGTGAAGCTGTCCTGAAAGACCAGCTTAGAGTGGAGGAGGCTGTTACATATTGTGGGGATTAAAGAGCACCTCCCCCCTCCGTGCTAGCGTCCCATGCAACAACTGAGATTGCAAACTGGACGCTCGTTTCTTCCCATGAATGAGCAGCTACAAATGCATCGCAGAGAACATTTTTCGAGCCTTTAAAATTAAACCTTCAGATGCCACCTAAAGAAACCGAGACACTTTTAGACCCCTCTGTAGCGTCCTATTTTCTTTAATTTGTCAAATGTATAGTTTGAGTTCTACACATTTTCACTTCATCCTCACCACTTTATTTACAGTTATCTCCTTACAAACTTTCTGGCGGAGATGCCCTCGATGGTTTGAGCTTCCTAGTTGTTTCTCGCAGTCGTGTGACTGGGCCCTTAACCGATAAGACTGATTTGAAAAGTAGATCGCCTTGTGTTGCCTTTGTGTAACATACCTGAAGGTCAAAAGTCTGTATCAGTCAGGGAGGTTTCAGTGACACTAGAGTTGAAAGGTTACGGCTTTTAGTCCTCTTGTTTCCGACTTGTTCCGTGCGCTATAATATCGCTTCCTGAACTCAGGCAGTTCAAGTTGTGGGTGGATAGCGCAGCGGCTCTCCTAATTTAGTCGTATAGTCATCATATCAATATTCTCCTTTATCATATTCATCTTTCATATAGAGTACCGTATATAAAGGACCATTTTGCTCTCGCTCAATCACTTTCCATGCATGATGCTTCCATTCCTGTTGATATGCTGGGTAACATTGATGAGACCTATCAATCTGGTTTCAAGTCAGGTCCCTCCACAGAAACCGCCCTTCTCAATGTGTCCGATTGCTTACGAAGAGCCGCGGACAGGGGTTGTGCCTCCATCCTCGTTCTACTCGACCTCTCCTCTGCCTTCGATACTATTGACCATACCGTCCTACTTGATCGTCTCCACTCTTTCCTAGGCATATCAGGCACCGTGCTTGACTGATTCCGCTCTTACCTCTCGTCTCGTACCCAATCCGTTGTGATTGACGACATTTCATCCGACTCTACCCCCATTCGCTTTGAAGTGCCACAAGGCTCTGTCCTTGGTCCTCTACTATTTCGTATCTACCTTCTCCCTCTTAGTTCCCTTCTCCGTAATCTCGGTCTATCCTTCCACCTATATGCTGATGACACTCAAATTTTCGTTTCCTCATCCCCCACGTCTCTTGCCTACTCTATCACTGACCTCCTGGCTGCCTACTCATCTATTTCTGACTGGCTCTCTACCAATTTCCTCAGGCTTAATCACTCCAAAACTGAGGTCCTCCTCGTCGGCACCCCTGCTCTTGTCAAAACATCTAAATCTCTCTTTCTCTCGCTTACTTTGGGCGATAATACTATCATTTTCTCTGACTGCGTTAGGAATCTGGGTGTTGTTTTTGATGAGCATCTCTCCTTTAAGCCTCATATCCGCAATGTCAGCAAATCTTCTCTATGTTTCCTTCGTAACTTCTCTCGCATTCGCTCTCACTTTGATCGCCAAAGTCTTGAGACTGCTGTTCATGCCTTAATCACCTCACACTTTGACTACTGTAACACTCTGCTTGTGAATCTGCCATCCTCCTCTCTCCGCCCCATTCAACTTGTACAGAACTATGCTGCCCGGCTTCTCCACCATCGCCCTCGCTTCTCTCCCTCGAAACCCTTGCTGCATGAACTGCACTGGCTCCCTGTCAGATCCCGTACTCACTTCAAGATACTTCTCTTCACATTTAAGGCCTCTCGCCACGCCATGTCCCTCGGGCCCTTCGGTCATCTCATGCACCTCTTTTGAATATTCCTCGTTCATCCCTCTGCTCAATGGGGGACTGCTCCTTCTCAATCTGTGCCCCTAAGTTGTGGAATGCGCTTCCTGCTGAAATCAAGTCTTCTCCCTCTCTTACCACATTTAAGCGTCTCCTGAAAACGCATCTTCTCAGTATTGCCTTCTCCCC
>OZ018320.1:70912744-70952744 GCA_963969495.1 Ceratothoa steindachneri
TCCTCGTAGACTCTTTGGCACCCTCATTCCCGGCAATTCCTACATGTCCAGGAACCCAGCAGAAGATAATCTCGACATCCACCGGGCTCGCCCAAACCGTAGCGTCACAGATATCGCGAACCAAGAGATGCGGAGATTCCAATGCCCCGAGACACTCAAGGCGATTATGAATCGCTATAAATCACAATCGGGTCTCCGAACCGAACACGTCGCATTATCTCCCGTACCGAGCGGTATATTGCAACTAGCCATGCCATGAAGACAGAAGCAGAGCATGCAAGAGCCCAGCTGACTTCAAACACAGAGGATACGGTGTGGAAACGGATCCAATCCTGGGACTTGGGGCCATCCGTATACACTGGCACGGTTCCAGCCTGACACGGAGTATGCTCCAAAAAGGCCGAATGAAATACTCCCAGCACTGTACAAGCTTTAGGAGCAGAGGAGTGGAGACAAATAGTCAAAGGTGGTACTCTTCAGGGTGGCGTCCTAGAGAGAAGCAGAGAAGCCACCAGCCCGAGAGCTATACCGAGCTCTCAAAGGAGTTCCCTAGCCCAAAGGGGTTTAGGGTATGACTAGTGTCTCTCGGCGGCATAGGCACCGCCAAGATCAGCTGCGGAGGAAGTACGAGCTGTTGGCGACTGAGGGAGGCACCCGGCCAGAGCGTACAGGCGAATAATGCACTGTGCACGGCCAGCGCAGAGCAAGTGGCATCTCCCCGGCTCAAAATGGGGAACGTGCAGAAGACACCGGTCCCCATGTGAATGCCGGTGTGGTGGATCGAGTCCACTTTCTGCAATACACGCTCACCTGCGGACGCATAAAACTCGCATCCGTAGTCGAGCTTCGAACTAACAAAGGATCGGTAAAAAAGTAAGGCAGTAGCCCAATAGGAACTCAGGATGCTGAAGGTCCAGGAACACAGAATATCCATGCCACGGGTACAAGAGACCCTAAGGCTGCGAATATGAGCCTCTCAGTGAGGCGTCGGTCAAATATAAGACAAAGGAACGGTGCGAGTCCACCATTTTTGAGCGAACCTCATTTAGAAACAAATCCAGGTCCGGGTGGAGCCGTAGATGGACGCAGAAGTGCACCACCTTAGTCTTGGTCAAGGAATACCGAAACCTGTGCGCTTCGGCATAGCGAGAGACGTGGTACAATGCCCGTTGCAATCGACGCTCCAGAGTTGGTATCCGGGCCACCCCAAAAGAGTTCGAATGGTCGTCGACATAGATCGTAGCGAGAACATCTTTCGGCAGCACTGAGCTGATGTCGTTAATGATCATGGCAAAGAGTGAGACACTAAGGATATTTTCACTCCCCCAACCTGTAAGCGAAATCGACGATCTCGCAAAAATTCAGTGAAAGATTAGGATGCATCCCCTCACCCCCATCGTGTGGAGAGTCTCCATGATACCTTATCGCCATGCGGTATCATAAGCCCTCTCCAGATAAAAAAAACACCGTAGAATAGTGCTCTCTATGGAGAAAGGCCTGAAAGATGTCATTTCCAAATCAAGTTAGAGCATCAGACGTGGAGTAGAACTTGGGAAAGCCACACTTTGTAGAAGACAGGCAGGATGTTAGCAAGATTGGGCGGAAACTGGCCGGGGTAGAGTGATCTCTCTCCGGTTTGCGAAAAGTGAGCACAAAACCCATTCATCAGGACTTGGGAAGATACCCTCTGTCTAGATCCTGTTTAACAAATCTGACAGAAAGGCCATGCCTCGCTCACCTAGGTGTCGAAGCAAGGCATACGGGATATCACCCAGCCTATGGGGCGGTGTCCCCGCACGAAGCGAGAGCGGAACGAAACTCGCTCAATCTAAACCTATCGTCGAAGGGTTCTCCGCCTCTGTAGGTAAAGTCAAGACGGCGGCCTTCAGCGATATCACGACGTGCATTGAATGCTAGTGGGAAAAAGTCCCAGCTAGAGAATGCGGAGAAAGCGGTCGCGAAAGACTCCACTACGGACGGGGGTTACGATATAGCGGGCCCATTCTTGTTAAGAACAGAAGGGAAGGGGGAGGCAGTTGCCAGAATTTGCTTCGAATCCTTTTGACTCGCTTCTACACTTCTGCGAGAATGGTTCTTCCAGTTAATTCAAGGCAGGTATACCCACCAGGAAGAGAGGCGGCCGTGCTTCGAAAGATACCGGAACCTAGACCTAGCTCGACGAAATTCGTCAACAGTGAAATCGTTCTGGTGGTACCTATATCGCATGTAGGCATACCGCTTCCGTCTAAAGGCCGTCTCACACTCGCCTGACCACCATGGAAGCGGTCAACGCGCAAAACGGCCAGACGTTCTAGGAATAGTAGTTAGGCCCAAGGCGATGAGTTTACAGGAGAGCGGCCTCATCCACCGACCTAAATCCCTCGACTGGTACAGTGAAATCGGTCAATTTCTGAAATGCACACAACCGCTCCCGCACCAATTACCACCAGGTGGGTCTCTCTGGCAGCATCGGTCCAGAAATTGATATTTGAATGGGAAAGTCATCACTACCATGCAGCCCCTCGACTACTTCACCAAAAATCAGACTGTGAATCCGGAGAGCACAAAGATAGATCAAGACAGGAAAATGAAGCGGTTCTTGGGCAGTGATGCGTAAGCTCATCCACATTTGGGACACCTAACTCCAGCTCGTCGATCAGTTTGGCAAGGACTTGACCCCTGGGATTGATCGAGTAGCCTCAGTAGAGGCGTGTCTACCATTCAAATCTCCGAGCAGAAAAAGCCTTGGCAACGGTGCAGCCTAAGTCCAACGCGTCGAAGTCGGCTGACGGTGGAATGTAGGCAGAAATTACAGTATACCTCCTATCCAGTTGCAGCTGCAATGCTACTTCCTGTAGGGAGGTATTTAAAGCAGAGAGACATCATGCCGGGTGCAAATGGTGCATCTTCCTGCGCGGCCCTCATCCCGTGGTGGTGGAGTTACGAAACCTTTAAACATCGGGAGGGTGGGTATTTGGCACTCGCCCACCATGGTCTCCTGCAAAAAAGATAGATAACTGGAATCGGGAGGAGACGAGCCTCCGAACCTCCTTCAAGTTGGCCTGGAGTCCTCGACAATTCAATTGAAAGAATATGTTACCCAGGCCTAGTTCGGGGGAGATTAGGTGGGGGGGCTTTTGGAAGAGAAGCTCATCAGGTTGGCCGTACTTTTACCGGAGGCAGAACTCCGAGCGTTGTTGGCCGAACAATGCAAATGAAGGCACTGTCACCTTCGAGGACTTATCGGGAGAGTTTGGGCTCGCAATGCGAGTCTTTTTCTCCCTCCGCCTCAAAACATAGGCTGCCGGGGCGGCTTCGGGGGCTGGTCTCCCTGCTTTAGAGGATCTACCCTCTCCGAGCCCTGGGTATGGGCGTAGGACCCAGTCATGCTGTGGGGGGAGGCAAGCTCTGGTTTAGCCCAAACTGGGTGTGAGCCATTTGTGCTTCTAGCTCTACCTAGGGAGCGACCTGGGTGAGTAGAACCCTTAGAATCGTTTTGAATTGGCGAGGAAACGACCTTGCTCATCGGCCTGGAGGGGCCAGGAGTAGTGTGCTTTTTTTTAAAATTTGAGGCTTAGGCTTTCCCGGCAGCGCTGGGCGAGCCAGGACCAAGTCCTTAGTCTCTCAAAATGAGAGGAACCTTCAGTCTTCTTTTTGGTAGGTGAAGGTGGGGAATGGACCCACTTTTCTCCACCGCCAGAAGGAGCCGAGCCCCTAGGTTGGATGGGCCAGCCTCAGAAAGATCCTTCTCCGAGATGGAGGTCATAGCTGTCAGAGGCACTAGTCGGGGGATCAAATCTCTTTCCTACTTTTGTCCTCGGGGGCCCGAGCCGTACGAGGAGAAACTTAAGCCGGAGCTGGGTCACCTCCCAGATCATGTCCATCTCAGGGGAGACCACCGTATGGCTATCTCCATACGCAGTTAATTCTCTGGCCCGTGAACCGACCTTCATCGGGGAGGAGGGGGAAGGGGGTCACTCCGACCCTCCGCAATGTAAAGAAGCATGCTTGCAGGACTGTGAGGGCCACGGCCCGACGCGTCTAGCTTTCCCTTGCCCCCCTAAGGGGGTTGGCCATGTCAAGTCGTTTCCACCGAGAGCGGTCGATTTTGGGCGGCATGTCTACTCTTTTGTGAGTCCCCTGGGTTAGAATAGGGAAAGCTGCAATTCGTCGATAGATGGAGCCGTCCATGGGCAACTCGACAGAAGAGATGAGGAAAAAACCTCCACACCCATAGGCCAAGCAGAGGAATAAGCCTCCTCACCGGGAGAGAATGGTTGTAGGGGTCTCCAAGAAAGCACAGGGTGGGGGTGGCAACTTCCTTTTTGGAACTGGAGCTGTCCGAGAGTGGCTCGAAAGATGGCAAAGGGAAAACTCCTTTGGCGCATGGCGATAGTAAGAGGGGAGCCCCTCTATCGATCGAAAGGGTGCTTCGATTTTCCTTATCCTCCCGACATCTAGGGTACCCCACCCTCTTGCGGGGTAATTATAATACACAATTGATGTAAAATAATTAATTATTTGCCCACATGAGCGCCATTTCGATAGATGACTTCAAAACCGCTATCATGCATGGAATCTATCCATTTCTCAATATTAGCGGGTTGTGCTGCCTCTGCTGCAGCTTTGACAGTCCCCCATAAGAGGCCTTTAGACGAAAATTGGCCTACATCAGCATAAACATCTTGTTTAATGATGGACCACAAATTTTCTATTCAGTTGAGATCTGGAGAGGCTGGAAGCCACATCATCAATAGCATAGGTGGGCGTTATCGCGATAACGATATCGGGTTATCGGTTGTCAGATTTTTTTATTTTTCCGCGTTATCGATTTAACTGTATCGCCGATACTTTTGGTTCCAAACTAGCGATAATTCACTGGTCTGCGTTGTTTTAAAGGTCAAATATATAATACCTGATTTTAGTTAATTTTTTGCACTGAATCTGAAAATCATGCTCATTTTACACAATCAGGTCAGGTTTGGAAATATGACCACTTACCAAAAAGTCCTATATTTCCAAATATTTGTTGCGAATGAAACACATAATAGCAAATATTGGACCGATTTACTCACAAAAGGTTTACATAATATTCTTAATAGATACCACACCACATCCCTCTTAAGGCACCAACAGTAGTCAGCCAGAAAGTTCACATCCCATTAGCCTTGATAGCGTTCCTCCATAACACGGATGTCTTGGTGAAAGCGCTCACCCTGTTCTTCATTGAAGTCTCCGCACTTTTCTGGAAAATAGTCCAGATGGGACCGAAGAAAGTGCATTTTCACTGACATACGCGCACCAAGTTTGAGGAAATTCTCCATTAAGTCATCAACCATCTTCTGGTACTGAGGACTTCTGTGGTTACCAAGGAAGTTTGCAATTACTAACTTAAGGGACAGCCAGGCAGAGAGTTAAGTAGGATTTAATAAATCATCAAAACTAGAGACTTTTATGAGTTCTCTTATCTGAGGACACTCAAATATACCTGCCTTGAGCTTCTCCATGCTGATTCGTTTGAACTTGTGGTGGAAGGCAAATACTCCACATTCCCTGTCCAGTACTTTTACAAAGTTCTTCATTAGGCCGAGTTTGATGTTTAGGGGTGGAAGTAACACGTTGCTCGGTTCAACCAGAGGGTAGGACAGAACATTGTGTGACCCGGGTTCTAATCCTTGTCTTGATGGCCACTCTTGTCTGACATAATGTTGGTCGTCAGCCCGACTATCCCACAAGCACAAAAAGCATTGATACTTTTGTGTACCCACCTGGGAATCCTAGGATGAGTCCAAAAACTTTAAGAACTCCACAAATCAACCATTTATGCTCCTGGTAATTGAAAGCAGACAACAGACGTTCCATGCTGTTGTGGGATTCTTTCATTTCAGCCGAGTGTCCAACAGGGATTGATGAAACCTTATTTCCGTTATTCAGAAGAACTGCCTTGAGACTTCTGTGAGACGAGTCAATAAAAAGTCTCCATTCCATGGCAACATACTTCATACCCATTAATTTCATCAGTTCACACATAGTCACAGTAGATCAGTGAAGACGCTTCATCAAAGAGTAAGAATTTTCTGAATTCGCTCTCGCGTTCCCGATACCAATAGAACGTTGTTCTTGGGGCAAGTAGATGTTTCCCTCGAAGACGAGAACCCAGCAGCTGGGCAGACTCCTTAGATAGGTTCAGGTCTCGCGTCAAGTCGTTGAGTTCGGATTAGGTCAATGGCACCGATCGGTCGTCCTCTTCTGGCTCGTATGCACCACCCTCACCTGTATCAGTCATGTCAGTAGATTCGGAATCAGAACTAGATTCCATGATGACATCCGGCTCAGGAACAGGAACATCTGGTCTATGGGAGATTGTTTTTATGGCAGAAGGAACATCAGGGTATTGAACATGGTGCTGTTTTTTTTGCGATTGATGCCTTTTATATTTGTCGGTAACATGATCTTTCCGTTCCCTCCACACCATTGGGACACCAAATGGCATACTCTTTCTTTTCCTATTCCTCAATTGTGTAAGTTCTCCACACATGTTTCGCAGCAGATATGGGGAGCAAATGCCTTATCCTGGTCCCTTAGTTTGACTCCAAAATAAGCGTAATAAGCCTTCTTCACAAAATCCGTGATTTTCGCTTGACGGTCTGGAAGAACCACGTGTCCGCAGATGAAACAAAATTTGTTAGGATGGTTCTTACACTTCAATCCATCGTACTGCACAACTAGACCTGAAAAGAGAAAGAATAACTAGTTATTTAAGGTAACCCATGACCAGCTGTGGCAAAAACAAAGCCCATATACGCTTGGATGTAGCGCCATTTAGGAAAAATATGGTGTAATAAAAATCGAGTGTATCTTAGAAACCAGACCTGACCAAAGAAAATGAATGATATTTTTGAATCTAGCACGCAAAAGGGATCCTAAATTAGTTGGAAAACCTTTGACCTTTGAAAAAAAGTTTGGAAGCGCAGGCCAGTGTAATCGATAATTTCAGTTTTCGGTTCTAGTTTAGCACAGGGAGAGCCGCGCGTGCTTTGGAGGCAGAAATAGGTAGATTAGAGCTGGGAGGAGGATCCTCAAAACCTATGAGGAGATGAAGGAGAGCCTCACCAGGTAAGAAACTAAGAAACAGTATTCAAATATTCTTACTATTGTATTATAAAATAACGCTATATATAGTCAATAATCAATATTGTATTATAATTTTGGATTTATCGATTTATCGGTTATCACCTTATTGGACGATAAATATATCGCCCGTTATCGATTATCGGTTATCACCGATAAGGTTATCGTTATCGATTATCGGTTATCGCCGATAAGGTTATCGTTATCGATTTATCGGTTATCGTGATACATTTGTTTTCTTTATCGCGCCCACCTATGATCAATAGCCTAGAAACGCTTGGGCGGCCCTGGCTGGAGCTTTGTCATGCGTGAAAACTAGGTTCCTTAGAAGCGACAACGCTAATTCATTTAGCCAGGAATCCAGAACCTCCTTCAAAAGATTGCAGTCGGCAGGCGGCTGCGGTCACTTTAATCCCATCACCACCCTGACTGGGCCAACATGTCTGTGTCCAATTAGACCTGCCCACAAAATGATTACATCTCCCTGCTTGACCTCGTAAAAAGTAGTGACGCTCGTCTCCGAAATAGACCAAGCCATTTGCACAACCGTCAGGTCAGTCAAGGGTGGCCCTGGTCTCGTCTCGCATTGAAGCCCAAAGTTTTGTTAAAGTTTGCTAGTTTCAGTCCTCCTATGAAGCTGCTGTGATACACTGCTTCTCAGGCGGACGTCAGCCAGGGCAAGCCCCAACTCCTCATCGTGATGCCCAGTCACGGTGGCAACCTCCCTAGCAAATAGTGTTAGCTTTAAAAAGGATCTAGACGGAGATTTGAACTGCCGACCCAACGATTGCCGGACAAGCACGCTAACCACTATACTAGCCGGGAGGATAGTTTTGTGATGGGCCATTAATGGCGGCAGTTTCATGGAAGCTCGCACGGAAGCCATGGTCCCTAGGATACAGTTCTTGGTGGTCTTCGGTGCATGGGAACGACCAGCGACAGTAAAAATGACTTTCCTTGTTTATTCGGGTTTCTCACCTAACTGGCAGCCAATCTTCTTCAAATCCCTAGCTACCACAGTCTTGCAGGTTCCACAATCGAATCGTTTATTCTCTAATGAGGATCTTTCAGAAATCGTCTAACCGTGTCCACGTGGCGAATAACCAGTAGTTTTCTTGATGATGAAAAACTTTTCTTCATCGTCGAAGCCTCTGCAATGTCCTATTATTCTCAAAGAGGATAGATGCTATTAGCGTTGTTCACCCAATAAAAGAGAAATATGAAATAAAATATTAAGGGCGTAACACAGCATAATAAAAACATGACATTAGTGATGACATATTGTGAGCTGGAAAAAGTTTCCTCAAAATGAAAGAGAGAGAACCGAGAAATCCTAACTTTACCTACCAAGCCAGTAGCGTCGTTGCAGAGATCGTTGTCAATGATGGCTCGGATCTCTGTCACAAATTCATGAGTTATTTTCGTATCAGAAAGCTTAAGGGGAAGTTTCAGAGTCGCCGTACCCCCTTAATCAGCTTCCATTGGAGCTCCCCAGCTTGAATCTCAAGCCACACACTTTGCCTTTTCCATTATTATTTTTCTAGGGGGGGGGGGAGAATTGAATTCAGGTATAGTATTGCTTCCTTCATAGAAGGTGAACGACTGAACCGCGACGTATCCGGCCAGTTTTGGTTGGCGTCTACCACGTTCGGGCTTATGCTGCCTGATAAAGAAGAAGTGTGTAAGGTTACAAGGATCAGGAGAATATAAATCTTACAGGATATGACCCCAAAAAAGCCACGAGATGCGAGAGGAATAAGTTGATTTGGGAAAAGATATGTCGTCTTGCGTGATGACCCAGTAGCTCAGTGGGGTTTTTTTTCGGGGTCATCTCCAGTAAGATCTATTCTCCTGATCTGTGTAACCTTTGCACACAACACACCTCCTTTATTAGGCAGCATAGGACTCAGCATGATAGATGCTTGCTCGTTTGTAAGCCAACGACAACTGGCCGCCAATATCTTTCGGTTTTACAAAAAAAGGATGCGTACATTTTTCACTCCAATATTTAACGTCCTACAAGCAGTTAGCGGTGATCTTTAGAGAGGCGAACGGTGAAGTTTATTTGGGAAAATATTGTCAGTGTTTGCTGGTCCCGGTAACTTAGTAGTAAAGCACAGGTCTAGATGATAGTATTTTTCCATTGCTTTTCGGGGTCATCTCGTGTAAGATTTCGGTTCTCCTGATATGTGTAAATGAATGGCAGATTCCAAGTACTTTCGAACTTTTCCACTTCATATATATATATATATATATATATATATATATATATATATATATATATATATATATATATATATATATATATATATATATATAACCCTTTTTCATTTTAATTAAAAAAGGGTTATTAGGAGTTGAGTTTAAATTATTTTTCTTTAAATGAATATTCACAAGTGAACTTTAGAAAGGTGAACCGACTAATGTTTGCTTTTACAATGGTGTAATTCTAGGGGTGTTGAATATCAAAGATAAATACACTCTTATTTTACTTACCCTTCTGTTTTATCGGCGATAAGCCAAAATTCTTTTTCTGTCAGGTTGTGTTGGATCTTTTGTAGTAGAAACTTGAGCAGGTGGAATCGTGTTTCGCGATCCGGTAGGCCTACCAAGTATACGCCACGAAATCGGCTGAGAAGTTCGTGATCCTGGAAGGAATGGTGGGTTTGTGAGCGTGTCTTCCATGTCAAATGTGCCGTGTCAAAGAAAACTTTAATTATTTATACCCGAGCCATGGCTGACAACAGTTTGCCCAAGATAAAGACAACGCATGCGTAACCTTTTTACTCTCTGAGAAAACAAAGATATTTTCCATTACTTTCGATTTGAGACAAACATGATTTGCGATTACTTATTTTTGATTAATAAAAGCA
The DNA here is from genome assembly GCA_963969495.1 of Ceratothoa steindachneri. Lineage (NCBI taxonomy): Eukaryota > Metazoa > Arthropoda > Malacostraca > Isopoda > Cymothoidae > Ceratothoa > Ceratothoa steindachneri. The sequence continues at coordinate 70,922,749 of OZ018320.1, forward strand.
CAATAATGATCGAGACCATACCAATATTTGTACCCTGGGAAACAATAGAAGGCGCCATTCCCATATACCCATTTGTGCTTCATTCCAATTATTTTTTGTTTTATGTAAAGAAAATTCATTTTATTCCAACCCAATTATACTACTTAAATTAGTTAATGAATTCTTAATACTATGAATTAATTTGGGCAAATCTAATGTTTTACGAGTTTAAATAAATAAAAATGTGTCAATTATCATTTGTAGAACAAAAAATCTCTAAATTAGTATTATCAGTAGCAGCCCTGCAAGGCGGTGCTCTGTGTAGAATGTTAAACAAAGTAAATGGAGGAGCGGCACTTTTTCCCGGCCCATGTTAGTTTCAAACTAGATTGAGACTACCTAGGCTTAATTCCGCCTAAACCATTTCCATTTAGTTTCGCAAACTAAGTGGTAGCCCACCAGCTTTTGTCACCTCATCCCGAGTTTCGGGAGAACCTCTTCCTCTTGGTGGAGGTTTCCTTTCCACTGCCCCTTCCCCCCATCTCTTTTCTAGCACTATTTCCGGTAAGGGGGTATCAGTTGTACTCTGCAAACCATGCAGTATCCGATATCTGAAGGGTTGCGTGCCCTCACAGTAACAATAACTGTAGGAGGTGCTATGAGGGAAAACATGCGAGGGCACGCAACCCTCCAGATATCGGATGCAGCATGGTTTGCAGAGTACAAATGATACCCCCTTGCCGGGAATAGTGATAGAAAAGAGATGGGGGGAAAGGGGCAGTGGGAAGGAAACCTCAGCTAACTTGGTGCTGGAAACCCTCTCGTTTGCTTTCGCTTTATTGAGGGTAAAAAATGTCAACAGCAACTCCAGAAAATTAATAAAAATACACCAATGGTTATTGTGCCCTTCATTTCCGGCCTTTTTTTTAGTATAAAGAAGGAATTTATATAATTCTTTACGGACAGGTGACCCCAACCTAAGGACAAAATGAAGACGCGCGCTTGCGGTGGCAGAGGACAGTGGTCAAAGGCAGGACGTGTATCGCGATCACTATAAATGGTCCAGGGTTCCCGGTAGCCTCAGTCACTACACAATATAAGACAACAGAGCCATTTAAAAGATTCTTCCCAAACGAACTTTGTTTCGGGATTTGATGACAGAAGGAGCATCGAACGAAAGATGCAGCCTGCTTGAATTGATGCAAGGCGTGATTTTTATTAAGAAATCAGGATTATACCACTAGGATTTTGTACTCGGTGTTTCACAGGGATGGAGGTAACGTAGGGGATACGGAATTCAGAGGTGTGGGGGGAGGGGATAGTGGCAAGTGAGCCGCTGTTGTCCCATTGGGGTGTGTATGTAGATAAGCGTCCTGGCGACGAAAGTGTTTTCCTCATGAACGACATTAACGCCGTAGCGTAAATGTGTCCGCAACCAAGCGCGAAGCAAACTTTATGGAAGGCTGATTACTCTATAGTCAGTGACCTGCCGTCGAAGGGTTTTCTTTTTAACAGGAAAGGGATAATTACAAAAGAAAAACTAATAAAGCGTTGATTTTCATCTAAAATTCTTGTATTCTCTGAATTATACAAAAAACAATCAAAATTGAAATATAGCGTCAATAATCTTATTAAAAAAACTTATGTTTACAACTATTTCAGTCCCGTTCCACAAGTAATTCAGGATTTTTTTTCTGGGCATTTGTAATCTTAAGTGAATTTGACTGTAGGTTTCATTATCACGGGATGATGAAATTTGCTTTCATGGCGACCTAAAGTCATGCTCTTTGTATAATATGCATCTGAATATGAAGTGGCCACCTTCTTCAAAAGATTATAACGGGAGGTTTTGTTTTTTTTACTCAAAATGATGTTCATATGCATAAGGGTAGAATAGTCAATGAAAAGTGATACCCAATTCTCTCTCTCCTCAGCCTTTATCTGAATGAAAAGCAAGAAAGAAAACAAGATCGGGATAACATTTTAGTCCACTTTGGGCAGACTTTGGGCAATTTTCATTATTCATGGGAAGAATTATTGGACATTGTCATTTCAATTTCCTCATTAATACGCACAATCACCGATGATAAAGTGGACTAATTTAACTGATTACACTGTATAACAAATATATTCTCCACAGACTAGAAAGTGAATGTTCTAGGGCAGTGATCCCAACGTGGGGCTTGAGAAAGTTTGGTAGGGCGTAGGCGTGGGTTCCAAGAATATTGTCAATTATTTGACAGACATCTTCGAGAAACTAGGCAACTTGAACAACCAACTCCAAGGGCCAAAAACTCTTGTTGATGCTAAGAAAAAGATTTGGGGATTCATTACAGTTCTCGAATTATAGCAAAGAAATATTTCTGTAAAAAAATTCAGTCAATTCTACTGGTTGAATAAATGTGAGATAACTAATACCGCTACCAATGTAATTGTTGACAATTTGAAAATGTTTATAAAGAACTTAAATGAGAGATTTGGTGAAGAAAATGCAATGATTTTTTCCTTTTGGTTAATTAAACCATTACTGGTGACCGCTATAGGCTATTTTATACCTTTGGCGAAACGTGCATTTCTCTTACAAGTTACGAAGCAGAAACGAAAGCAAATGGCTACAGGAAATCTGACCAGGCCAAAACCCGATCTACCTCCCTCTTCTCAGACAGAGGAACAGTGGCAGTTTGTTTGGATGTTTAATTTCCAAGGTCAACAATCAGGTAGACGATTGTGCGAATAAATCACTGTTGTTAACATCCTGAGCAACAGCTACACCGAATCACAAATTCGCGTCATTTTTCTCGCAAACAGATTAAAAGGACGGCAACGAGAGAGAGAGAGAGAGAGAGAGAGAGAGAGAGAGAGAGAGAAAGAGAGAGACTGAGGTAGTGAGTCACTCAGAAGAGATGGTTAAACCTAAATAATCTCCCCCCCACCCACCTACCTGTAACGGGCCGGAAGAGGGGTTCAGAACAACACACTGTCAAATGGTAAAGAAAAACAATAGAACAGTGAAGGACAAATGATTACGATGTACCAAATAAACAATTATACGAAAAATTGGATGGCGGGATGTCGGAGGGTGGGAAGAATATTTTTATGCGATGTTTTCTAAGCAATCAATAGAAGACGAATAATCGACGTAAGTTTACAAGAGGAAATTATATTAAGGAAACAGCGACCGAAGCCGTCGCACAACGGGTGGAATCCAGCTGGTAAGGGTGAGCTTGTACAACAAGTGCGACTCCGGGCATCGGATGCCAGTTTTCTCGAAGCGGATGCACCAAACAATGAATAAATCGTATCTTTCAGACAACTAAAAATAAACTCAACCATGTTTGTACGCGGTTTTTAAACTAAATGATTCCTTTGCGAGAAATGCTTGAAATAAACATACGACTTCGAAACCTTTTACTTTTATATGTCGGAAAAAGTGAAAACCATCAAGAACGTATCCACAAAAAAGTTATTAAAAAGAATTTCGTAGGAAAATTAGTGAGGTTAGGAGAAGTTAAAAAGTATGCGGAAGGTACGACGCTAGAGTAGCCTGTATGGGAGGGGGGCTTGGCAATGAAATGGCATGCAACTCTCCCAACGCAGCTGCCCTTCTGCAACGAGGGCATTTTTTCAATGCGCCTATCTGGCAACTGCCTTCAAAGGCATAATCACCGAGAGCATCTGTGGGCTAAATAAATACATAAAATCCAAGATTAAACAATGCCCAACTCCCCCCACCCCAAACAAGGTCTGCTGACCAAAAAGTCGCGTGCTCTCACTTATTCTGATTTATGAAAACTTTCAATAATTCCTGGATTAATCTTGGGAGGACTTTGTCAATTATATCCTTCGAAAGAAAATGTAAAACAACATAAGGATCTCAAATTTCGTTAGAATCGGCCGAATAGTTATGATGTTATTACTAAAGCAAAATAATTCCCTGGCTAACCAAGTTGTATCCATTTAATAGGGGGAAGAAGTGCAAATAAAAAGTTATTGGAACTCTAATATTAAATATTATCTTACCAGAACCCAGGGAGCAACATTGTATACCTCACGAACAAAACTATCAACTTTGATATCTGTTGCGGGGGAGGGGGGAGGGAGGGGCAATAAATGGCAGGCCTCAAGAAAATGGAATCTGAGCACTAAGATGCGGAGCGAATGGAAATGCGTAAAGAAATCAATCTATTAATCCCCGCATCCGAAAGGGCCGCGGGGTGGGTGGGGCAAAATAAATCAAATACGTGTAACCCTCCAACACAGAAACGCCTCCAAGAGGAGAAAGAAGGTAACATAGATCATTTTTGTTCTAAAAATAGCACCAATCAACGAGTCAATAACCCCGCCGAAAAAAAATGAATTCAACCTTGTACTCTTGAATGAGCTTTGTATTTTTGTGTTTGTTTTGTGGACGTTTTTGACATTTTTTCTTCGAACCGACCTCCGACCCATCTTTCCTCAATTATCCTACGTTGTTTGTTTGACCTTTCTATTCCCAACATTGAGTGATTGGGTTTGTTTTGGTATTCGCTTTTTTTTTTTTTTTTTGCATTAGAAACTGGGGCACAGTCCTAAGGATGAAGCAGACACGAAATTGAAGAGACGGGAAAGGATGACGAAAACGATTGGGTAAGGTTGAAAAAACGGGCCACATGTATCGCGGCAACAAATTTCAACCTTAAAGGCCTAGGAAGGGGAAATGAGACTAAAAGGCTTTCGAAAACAGATTTTATCCACGAGTTAATTAAGATGCAAGTCATTGCCCTCATTGCAGGGCTCCAGGTAAAGAGGTGGGAAGGGGTGAAACGGTTGATTCGTGAAGATGTTAAATGAAGCCTTAATTTGAAGACAAATCTTTGGAGTGCTTCTTGTTATGCAGAGGCTCTTGTTTACACGCCTTGTTCATGCTGCTCGATATTAATCCAAGCTCCAATGCTTTTTGACTCGACCAAAGACTGATTATAAACTCTGTGTAAAGACTTTTTGCTGCAGTTAAATGTAGTTTCTTTTTGTTGTTTTTTTATGGCTAGATCTAATTTATTGTGCATCACTTCGAAACAGAGCTCACAGCAGTGCGGAACAGAACTAGGCTCCCATACAAGAGAAGCGGGGGATAATTACTCGAAATTTCCTACCAACAACCGTCGAAATACATTCTGTATAAGCTTCTACAGCTGGGATCGGGAAACGTAACCCTACCATAAAGAAGGCGAAAGCCTGAGTTCTTTCAGCCAGACGAGATCGAAAGAAAACAGAAGAGCGGGGAACTCTCTCTCGAAGATCCCGTTAAATTAAAGTTCATTACACGCGTGACTTTCGTCACGCCTCCTTTCGGAGGAAAAAGTCTGATCTCGGCGACAATTGCAACGGGGACGAGGAGACACTTAGTATATTCAGTGAAACAGCCTTGATCAATTCCTGTCATAAGAAATGATGTTTTATCATCATCAGTAACTATAATTTAAGAAGGGGATTTTTTTGAGTATTTGAATAATAATTTCATCTTAGTTATGACTTATGTAAGTATATTTTAAATTTTTATCAAGGTAATTTCTATGAATTTCTTTAGAGTTTGAGAATATAAAATGTTTAAGTTAAAAAAATATATATGATTATCCAATTCTATAGTAGGTTTTAAAAGAAAATGAATTACAATTGGTGAAGTTCAGAAAATTTATTAAAATTTAAGCAAGGCTGCTTTTTTATTTTTATCTTCTATAGCTATATTTCACCCCTTTCAAAAAATCCCGTTGCTTAAAATATAGTTATAGAAGATAATAAAAAAGCAGCCTTGCTTAAATTTTAATAAATTTTCTGAACTTCAATTGTAATTCATTTTCTTTTAAAACCTACTATAGAATTGGATAATCATATATATTTTTTCTGAACTTAACCATTTTGTATTTTCAAACTCTAAAGAAATTCATAGAAATTACATTGATAAAAATTTAAAATATACTTACAAAAGGCATAACTAACTAAGATGAAATTATTATTCAAATTATAATTGGCGAAGTTGAGAAAATTTCTAAAAATTTAACCATTGCTGTTTTTTTTTAGATTTTAAATTTTAATCTTAGTAGCGAAGCGCAAGCACCCCCGCCCCCCCAATACGGTGGGAATGGAGAAGCCATTGCCTGATCACTACATTTAATGACACGTCGCATTTTCGATTGTGCTTGAATGTTTTTGGCTTACTTTTGACTTAGTTCCGCATTTGTGTGAGCACAGCTACCAAAAAAAGTAAGGAATTTTCGAGGAAAAATGAGCGATTGGCAGAGAAAACTACGACCATAAATCTATAACCAAACGTAATCCAACCTTTGCCTAACGAGTTACGTTAGATTAAATTCGCCAGAAAATATATGTAGTTTAAGTCTAAAAATTCGTGGTGGGGATGTTCTTAAAGTTTACCATACCGAAAGTTAAAAATAAGTTTTCTTAGATTGATGCAATCAATTCTGGTCTAAATATTCTACACTAAAATGAAATACTAAGGTTAATAGCTATGTGCGTGCTTGTTCGTGTGTGCGCCTTTATTTAGGTGCAAAAGACTGACAAGGTTTATGTTGTAGTCGTGACTAAATGGATTTTTTTCCTAGTGGTTTCTTTTATAGACTCTCAGTGATACTTTATGATGGTATTAAATGGTGTTACTACTTTCCTTGCAAATAAATCGATTACTCCAGACAAATTAAATAGTCACAAAATTTCCAATTGTCCTGGAATGATAATGTTTAGTCGTGAAATAAGAAAATTTTCCGATACAAAATAGGAATTCAAATTATTGTCATTTATTATGGTTAAATAGTTTCTTCTGTTTGAATTAAAATATGACCACTTTTAAAAAGAGACCTAAAACACAAAATATGGTCAAAATTAGCTAGGTCTTAGATGGATGCAATCAATTCTGGTCTAAATCTTTTATACTAAAATGAAATATTAAGTTTAAGAGCAAATGAATCATGAACTGGTCAACCGAGAGCTTATGCCACAAGCTTCCACTTTATTCGAAGATCTGATGGAAATAACGTTCGTAGTGTTCAGAAATGGCTGAAATATTCAAAATTAGCACAATAACATAAATTATCTGCCATGTATTTAAATGACAACAGAAATGAAAAGTAGTAACACATTGCGGAAAAATGCTAAGGAAATTATTACGTGAACCATTAAAGCTTAAGAAAGAAAATGGGAGATACATATACGAGAGGCGGTCAATAAGTTTTGCGAATCGGTAGGGCAAACCAGAGGAAAGGGGAATGGCTGTTTGTGGGGGTGTTAGGACAAATTATGACAAGTCAGGACCTGCAACCGCACGCTGCTGCGTCGTCTATTTAAAAAGAAGTAGCTGATCGCGGATCGTCAGTCAAAAATTTTTCAACAATGGAGAAGGTTGAGCACGCGCAGTGATCAAATTTTTGACCAAGAAAGGCAAGAATGCAAAAGAGATCCATGAACGCATGGTTGCAGTGTACACCGATACCGCACCTTCCTATGCAACCATTGCTCGCTGGAATAGGGAGTTCTGCTATGGCCGTGAGTCCCTTGAACATGACCCCGGTCCAGGACGCCCGTCAGACGTGACCAACGAGGACAATGTGGCCCGTGTGGAGAAGATGATCTTCGAAAATCGAAGGGTGAAGGTCGAAGAAATCGAGCGAGAACTTGGAATATCACATGGAAGTGTTATGAACATCATCCACGACAATTTGGCCATGACCAAGGTCTCTGCCCGTTGGGTCCCTAGAAACCTCACGCCCCATGATCGACTTCAACGTCGTCAAAGATGCGAGGAGCTGCTGCTCCTGTATAAACAAAACCCGGCGGGATTCGAGTCACGCATAGTGACAGGTGATGAAACGTGGGCCCATCACTGGGATTCCGATACCAAGCTCGAAAGCATGGCCTGGAAGCACAGGGACTCTCCGACCCCCATCAAGTTCCGGACCCAACCCTCAGCTGGGAAGACCATGGCCACCATCTTCTGGGATTCTGAGAGTGTTGATGGTGAACTATGCGCCTCGTGGAAGGATCACCACAGGCCAATATTACGCCGAGGAACTGGCTGAGTTGAAGAAGTGCATCCGTCAGAAGCGGCGCGACAAGTTGACAAGTGGTGTCTTGCTCATCCACGACAATGCCCCTGTCCACAAGGCCAGAGTTGCACAAGCTGCCCCGCGCGAGTGCGGATTCTAGGAGCTCAACCATCCCCCCTACAGTCCAGATTTGGCCCCTAGCAACTACTTTTTATTCCACCAGCTCAAGGCTGCACTGCGTGGACGCCGGTTTGGGGACGATGAAGATACCCAGTTCGCCGTCCAGGAGTGGATTGAACAGCAGTGGGGAGATTTCTGGTTGTCGGGATTTCGAAGCCTTAGGGACAAGTGGTACAAGTGCATTGAAGTCAAGGGTAGTTATATTGAAAAATAATAAAACACTTTTCCTCATATCTCGTTTCTTTATATCCAAATTGCAAAACTTATTGACCGCCCCTCGTAGATGAAGGTTGAGGATGGTAGCTCTGGCGATAAGCGTCGTGGTCATTTTAGCGAAGAGCGCTTGATGACAGGTTCAAATCCAACTCCTTAATTCATTTTCATATAACTGTTAAAATAGTTTACCCTATTTTTCTCCGTTTCTATATCTCTCATTTTCTTTCTTAAGCTTTAATGCTTCACATAATAATAATAGCCTTAGCGTTTTTCCGGGTTGTTACCAGTTTTCATTTTTGTGGGCCTTTAAATACATCTATTATATATCACGTGTCATGTGATTTTCAATTATTATATGCCATATGTAATAGCAAACAACCAGATGGATGCTTAACAATAATTAGGAAAAAAATATGAAAGAATGAGAAGAAAACATTTGAAAAGATTATACTATGCAACACAATTTTTGTTCTGGTCCACTAAATGTTATTTACCAACGCGTTTTATTGTATAACAATAAAAATGACCATTAATTGTTTTAAGCTTTGCTTTTTTGGCTTGTATGATGAAATATTGACTAAAATACGTAATTTTTGTTTTTTCATCCATTGTCTAAATTTAACTTTTTGTTTTAACCAAACAGTTAAAGGATTATTCAGTGAGAACGAAGTAGGATCAGTTCGTGAAGATCGATCCTGAAAGCAGTCAAGAAGTCGGTAAGAAAGACAAAGGATCAGTTCGTGAAGATCGATCCTTCAACCAGGCAAGACGATTTCCGTGAGAAACGATAAAGGATCAGATTGAGAAGATCGACCCCCCTCCCCCGGCCAAATTAACATAAATCGTCAAGTTTTGTATCGGTGCCATACCGAAGAATCCTTTACAGACTTAGAAGAAGTCTGACTGGAGAAAAGTAGACTCGCTCACACTCGAGTGACTCTCACATCTCAAGCTCCGTCAGAGTGAGAGGAGAAGAACCCAGCCACAAAGAGGTTCCGTTCTTTAATTAAGTTAAAAATCCCCCCCCCCCCGAATACCCCTCAAATATAGTTGGGCACTCTACGTTGAAGAATAAGACACCAAGAGGCTTCAAGTTTATTCAGAAGAGGACTCTTGGAGCGAAGATCACCGTAACTCTGTCTTCTTAACTTAAACCAGAGGCAAGGTTGCAATAAGAAGTTGGCAGCGCCCTACCTAGCTCTCTCCATCACATCTCTGCGAAATTCTATCATCGGCACTCCAAATCCCCGAAGTGCGAGATAAGGCCTCCAACGACCTCCGGCAATCCCTGATCCCGTCTGCCATGTGAGTTAGCAAGAACATTTATATTCATATTGCGATAGTATGAGGTTAGTACGTTTCACGATTTAATAGAAGTAAAAACAATTGGGCGTGAACCCCTGTCATATTTGTTGGTAGAAGAGAGTACTTTAATTTAATGTTTAACGCTAATCTAAAAGGGTCACGATAAAAATACTAATCGGCAATTGGTGTGTTTACCGGGAGCCTATTTGTTTATTTTTGTCATTGAAGATATTGTAATAGGCCTAGTTGCCAACCGGGGTAGTCTAGGTTAGCGTAGGACGATGATATAAATGTGATTACGGTTTGTTTTTCATAGTTAAGTGTTAAATTAAAAAAAATATATGTTTATTTTGGGATAATTCCCGAGTGTTTCCTTATATCCTTACGTGTTAAAGCGGCTCTTCCTTAAAACAACAAAATTCGCACTCTTAGATCAAAGCCTACTTCTTCAAAGAAGTACATCACGACCACAAGGTATCCTGCGACAAAAATGGCGTCAGATGTGGGGTGATCAAAAGGGGCATTCTGCGACAGTAATGTAAATCACTTTTCCTAACAAACCCCCAAAGTTTAGCCTCCCATTATGTTTTCATTGTATACTCCTTGGTATCTATGTTCAAAATGAAATGCAATATATCTTAATGGCACAACTCCCCTTGCTCGGATGAGTATGGTCCCATAGTCTAGTGGAATTTGTCAAGATGGGCATCAAGGATGTGCACCTTCAGGGACATCCTACAGCCCATTTGGCCATAAATTTAACCAAGTTCTCAACCACTTCTCGATAATTGTGAGCATTTTGGTTGCCCACCAAACACTGAAACAAAACTCTTACAGGTTATTTTTTTTAGGAGGCTTTTCAAGGAATTCTCAACATAATTATTTTCCTCATTTGTGGTCCGACAAAGACACCAGCTTTGCCTCGAAGTTTGGAAAATAAATTTTAAAGGTACTTGAAGGCTGTAGACTTTGTTAAGAGCTCTAAGAAATTGCTTCATGAGACCTTATTTTTAAATACAATTGAGGGAGCTACACCCTTGGAGGGTCTATCAATTGCTCATGCTTGGAACTTTGCCCTCCAACATAGAAAGAAGTACTTTATGGCAAGTGTTTCTTGTGGTAATGTGCTGGTATCCCTATTGTTACAAAGACGGATGACATGGAAACTTGCTAAAACCTCCCTGAAGACCCAACAAAAATGCTACAGTTCTTAGAATTCAAAGCTTGTAGAAGGAGCTTGACATTGTTGTAACAAGGAGTAACAAGGAAAGGAAGTACCCTAGGAGACCTTACGGTCCATTCAAAGAGGGTACCTTTGGACTAGCAATCGAGCAGGCACATGCCTGCTCAATTGTTTTGCGTCCATAAATGGCCCCTTTTTAAGACTTTGTCTAGTCTTGACTTGAACTGGTCAACAGATTCACTGTTGACAACTTCCACTGGAAGTGCGTTCCACTTACCGCAGATACTGTAAGTGAAAAAATTTCCACACAGATTGCGGTTGTAACGCTTCAGTTCAAGTTTGAAGCCATGATTGCGCGTTCTGTTTTCACTCAGTGTGAAAATATCCCGGTAGTCAACATTGTCGAACCCTCGAAGTATTTTGAAAACTTCGATGAGCTGACCACGCAGTCTACGGGTTTCCAGCGAGAACAGATCTAATTCCCTTAGTCTATCTTCATAACTTTTATGTCGGATAGAGGGAATCAGTTTGGTTGCCCTGGCTTGTACGCGTTCCAACCTTGCGATATCCTTTCGAAACGAAGGACTCGAAAATTGTACGGCATACTCCAGGTGCGGCCGAACGAGGGAGTTGTACAGACAAAGTACTATCTCATTGTTACGGTGTCCAAACTGGCGCTTTATGTAGCTTAACATTCTTTGGGCTTTCTTCTCTGCCTTGATGCACTGTTTCGAGAACTTGAGGTCACTAGTAATAGTTACACCCAAGTCCTTCTCAGTGTCACAAGATTCAAGAGCTATTACGGGTCAAACGAGTTATTACGGGTCAAACGAGCTATTACGAGTCAAACGAGCTATTACGGGTCAAACGAGCTATTACGGGCCAAACGAGCTATTACGGGCCAAACGAGCTATTACGGGCCAAACGAGCTATTACGGGCCAAACGAGCTATTACGGGCCAAACGAGCTATTACGGGCCAAACGAGCTATTACGGGCCAAACGAGCTATTACGGGCCAAACGAGCTATTACGGGCCAAACGAACTATTACGGTTCAAACGAACTATTACGGGTCAAACGAACTATTACGGGTCAAACGAACTATTACGGGTCAAACGAACTATTACGGGTCGAACGAACCCTTACGGGTCGAACGAACCATCACGGGTCGAACGAACCATCACGGGTCGAACGAACCATCACGGGTCGAACGAACCATCACGGGTCGAACGAACCATCACGGGTCGAACGAACCATCACCGGTTGAACGAACCATCACCGGTTGAACGAACCATCACCGGTCGAACGAACTATTACAAGTCGAACGAACTATTTATTACGCGGGAAACGAATTATTTATTACGGGTGAAACGAGCCATTTATTACAGGAAAACGAGCTATTCATTACGGGGGAAAAAAACTATTTATTATGGGGAAACTGTCTATTTATTACAGGAAAGAAACGGTCTATTTATTACAGGGAAGAAACGGCCTATTTATGACGGGAAAACGAACTATCCATTACGGGGAAACGAACTATCCATTACGGGGAAACGAACTATCCAGTACGGGAAAACGAACTATCCATTACGGGGAAATAGAACTATTTATTACGGGGAAATAAACGATTTATTACGGGAAAATAAACGATTTATTACGGGGAAAATAAACGATTTATTACGGGGAAATGAACTATTTAGTACGGGGAAATGAACTATTTAGTACGGGGAAATGAACTATTTAGTACGGGGAAATGAACTATTTAGTACGGGAAAGGGAACTATTTAGTACGGGGAAATGAACTATTTAGTACGGGGAAATGAACTATTTAGTACGGGGAAATGAACTATTTAGTACGGGGAAATGAACTATTTATTATGGGGAAATGATCTATTTATTACGAGGAAATGAACTATTTACTATGGGGAAATGAACTATTTAGTATGGGGAAATGAACTATTTAGTATGGGGAAATGAACAATCTATTACGGTGAAATGAACTATTTATTACGGGAAAATGAAATATTTATTACGGGAAAATGAACTATCTAGTACGGAGAAATGAACTATTAGGGTAACGAAATGGGCGGGGTAAATGGTATAGTTTCGGAAATGTAAAATATTTACGAGTAATATTTCGCGTTGGCGACTGAGGTCTGATTGCGAGCTAAGACTCAACCTTTCATTAAACGCTCGAGATTTTTTTCCATTTAATTCAAAGGCGCTAGTTTGGCAACCACCCACGAGGGCTTGACCCTCCAAAAAAAGATTCAAACTAAAAATCAACAACAACCAATGACAAAAATTAAGCTGCGAGGGGATGTTTGCCCCCTCTCCTAAGGACCCAGTCAATAATTTAATTAAAAATCAAAATAGTATGGGAGAGGAGTCCCCACCCACTCCTCCCAAAACTCCATCACGCCACAATCTGGTGCTCAGGTGCTCCTCTCCAGCACCAGAGATAAAGGGATAGTGACCTCGTTCGTCACGGTACCGCGACTGGTACTGCGCAAGAAGCATCTAGCAAAGTTCCAAAAGGGGGCGGGGGAGGGGACGGCTATCATTAAGGGAATGATATGGCTTCCACAACGAAACCCATTCGATTAAGTTGGAAAATATGTAATATTTTAATATTGGATACAAGGTAGCCATTTTCGACGTGATATAAAGAAAGTTAAGTCACACGGGGTGTCGTCAGGGCCCGGATGGTGTTCCGAACCTGGCTTACTTTGCAGCAACTGCCCTATTCTGTGCGTGACCTGGTTGGGTTTAAACTGAACGTCGCCACTAAGAAAGTGCAACTCGGTGGCAGACAAAAGTACCAACAAAATAGTTAAAAGGTTCTTCCGCTGCAGATGAAAGTAGGTTAAAGGGATTTAACCTCATGGGTGTTATTAGCATGAACTAATGTAATTAGTAATTAGAGCTGGTGCATTTATACGTCACGAACGATGGTTATTTGGTTAAAATTAAAAAGCGAAAAAAGATGAGTGCATCACCTATGCAAAGTGATGCGATTATCGTCAGGGAAATGGCGGAGATAAGAGAAATTGAAAATACGTGGATGGAAAGTACATAGTTCTACCAGTCTGAAAAGACGAGTGGCGCGCAACTCTCGAGAACCTATTCAATTTTCACAAGGCTATTCCCCTTACAAGCCTTGAACAAAGGAGGGTGCGCGATCATTCTGATACTAGGAGGTACCTGGTCCAGATCTAAATCGTTCCTGCCAGAGGCTATTGAGATGAAGCGACTATTAAGGGGGTCATCAAAATGGACCCTTTAAGACTGGACTAGGGTCATCTAGTCAGACGTAAAACGTCAATTGTCTACAAATTAACAACGCATGTAATTAAAATTTAAACTAAATTTTGTGTGTAATAACGTTAATCCTACTTATTCAGATATTCTTAAATCCTTGTGCCGTTTGTTTGCCTTGGGAGAAGTGAAATCTCTCGGGTGAGAAGCGGACAACTTAGATTGGCGTTTGGTCTCAGTGGACTGAGAAATGCGGGCGTGTAGAGCTCTCTCCAATGATCACTCGTCTCAATTTTTTACAAGTTCCCAAACACTCACCACAGGTCTTTACACAGAATGGGGAAATCTAGACGCGTGAAAGATAGACAGACAAAGAGTGGTAAAAACAGATAGATAAAAGAGGGGCAGAGAGATGAAAAAGGGGTAGAGGGATGAAAGAGGGGCAGAGGGATGAAAGAGGGGCAGAGGGATGAAAGAGGGGCAGAGGGATGAAAGAGGGGCAGAGGGATGAAAGAGGGGCAGAGGGATGAAAGAGGGGCAGAGAGATGAAAGAGGGGCAGAGGTATGAAAGAGGGGCAGAGGGATGAAAGAGGGGCAGAGGGATGAAAAAGGGGCAGAGGGATGAAAGAGGGGCAGAGGGATGAAAGAGGGGCAGAGGGATGAAAGAGGGGCAGAGGGATGAAAGAGGGACAGAGGAATGAAAGAGGGACAGAGGAATGAAAGAGGGGCAGAGGGATAAAAGAGGGGCAGAGGGATGAAAGAGGGGCAGAGGGATGAAAGAGGGGCAGATGGATGAAAGAGGGGCAGAGGGATGAAAGAGGGGCAGAGGGATGAAAGAGGGGCAGAGGGATGAAAGAGGGGCAGAGGGATGAAAGAGGGGCAGAGGGATGAAAGAGGGGCAGAGGGATGAAAGAGGGGCAGAGGGATGAAAGAGGGGCAGAGGGATGAAAGAGGGGCAGAGAGATGAAAGCTGGGCCGATAGATGAAAGCTGGGCAGATAGTCGAAGAGAGAAGGGGAAAATTTGCGGGTCGAAAATATTTTTCTAACAAACGAAGCTAAACTAAAAAGAGAATCTGCCCAGAGTTTTTGAGGCGGGATTCATACAAGGAACGGGAAAATGTTTGAAGAGTACTTGGCCCATAGTGAAAGGGATGGCACATAACTTTCCTGACCAGCCCTCAGTCAAATAGCGTAGACACGTTCTGCCTAACCTCTTCCTTTTCCACTTGCTACCCTACACCTTTCTCTTGTTAGATGGTGCCCCCACCCCCTCTTCAAAATATGGCGCGAAATCGCAGTTTCTTTCTTTACGGTTCAGTGATCAATCCGCAAATCAGAACGGGATATGCGCAAGGCTCGCATTTCGTCGCTGCATTGCGTCACAGGTCGTATATCCAACCGAGACCACCGATAATCTTTATCCAACCCTCGGATTCACACCAGGGAGCGGAGACAACGCGATCTCTTTGTCTAATCAACATCTAACTAATTCCTTGCGATCTTACTTGCATTATTACTAATAGCAAGATCATTATTCTCGTGGCATTTAACCGCTATTTGCGGATGTTATCCCGCGAGGGAAAAATCCCTTCGTTGGAGAAGAGGGCTGGTTTGGGCGACTTGCTCTCCTTTCCGGTCCATTATGGTTATAGTCTTCTTTCATTTTCCCTTACCTAACTTAACAGTTTGCATTTTTTGATAACCTATTGGAAGATTCTTTTGGTGGTTTTTGCCTTTTTTATTAATAAATAAATGTGGTGGATCTTCGGTGTCTAGTTTGGATGCTGATTGGCTGTTCTTGAAAACACGCGTCGGGAAATTGATTTTTGCTTGTTTCCCGACAGAGGAACAGATTTTAGTGCCGGTCCGAGCCTCAATCAGTGCTTGGAGAGGAGATTCAAAAGGTGATCACACTGGATCGAACCCTGGGGGTATGAATTTAAACCCGCACGTTCGAAAGGGCCCGTCTTCGTTTCGCAATCTAAGGAAAGGTATTCCTGGCACGCGGGCCAACTGTGGCTCACTGGGTTTCGTTCAATAGCCCATCAAATGGGCAGAAATCTCAAAATGTCTTCAAATATTTCGTTCTTTTCCAAATTATTTAATATCACTTTAAAATTAAATGCAAGAAATATACATTTATATTCTTAGTATTAAAATTCATTCAAAAATAAGAGAATTTGCCAGGGAAACAACAATTTAGCGCGGGATCCGAACCATGGGTGTCTATTGTGTATGGCAGGCGCGGCGAAGTCAACCCGAATCGGTACTCCTTCGGTGAGTAACTTAGCCAGATTTGTTTTAACCGCGCAAATCGAAAGCGGAATTTCCACTGACTCTGGATACTAAAAGATTAGTCTTATTTCGTAACATGACGTCTTTTTTCCTTAATAGTTAAACGCCCCCGTCTTTGGCTCCCATATCGGAGCTACGCAGAATAAGGAGACAAGAGTGGAAAATCAGAGCGCCACGCCCCTGCCCCAAGTAAAAAAACAAAAAAATCAAAACGTGGATGAAAAGGATTACTAAAGTAAACTGCATCCTCCTCCATTCCTAGGGTCGAGAGAGAGCCTTCTATCCTCCTGCAACTAGTGTCTGCTCCTTTGAGCGATAGGAACCTGCACAACTCTGCAGAAGTCGCTACCGTTCGACAAGACGGGTCGTCTTGCGCTGTCCAATGACATCTTCACCTAGGGAAGAGAGGATGGGGCGGTTGGTTGAAATCGACTATATAAGGAAGAGTATTGCAGAATGACGGCTAAACCACGCGAACCCTAAAATTAGGGCCAAGAAGGTCGAATTTTAGTCTCCACGAACAATGTTGTACAAAGACCTCAAAAACTCAAGGTATGAAGTTCCTAAGAGGCTGAACACTCCAAGCTCCCCCCTTCTTCCCTTTTGTGCCAACTTTCCTCGACTTTTTCTATTCACTTATTTCATCTGTTCTTTTTCTTTATATTCAAGCGAGGCATAATGGAATATTTCCATTTTCTTTTATTGAGAAATCGCATGAAGTAGAGTTACAGTGTAAAAGATTATGGAGAGAAAGATATACTAGATAAACAAAAAAGAGCGATACATTATTTACAGAGCAGTTGGAGTAAATACACAGGAATAAGGAAAAGTGAAAACTTCTATCAAATGAACTCCACTCCCCAAACTACTATTTCAGTGATATGGAGAAAGTGTGTATTCGCGCCGATGGAAGCGGTATGACGCGTTTTATAAATGCATGTAACGTAGTAAACTGTTGGATGATGCGAAATATTCTGTTGAAGTGAAAGAGATTGAGAGGTTTGATATACGTCGCCGTGCCGGTTTAATATATTGATGTATAGAGTGCGGAGAGAAAAAGACGAGTGGGATGTGAAGATGGTGATGAATGGTGTTAGAGGGGAGGAATCTATAGTGATGTATGCAGATAGCATTGTGTTAGTGGCTGAGTGAGAGAGATATGGAACTATTTTGAGTATATGCGAGGCTAAACGTAACTGCAGAGTAGGATGATGGCGTTTGGGGGTGCTGAGAGTGTGTGGTGTGGGCACGGATAACTTGGAACTTTTAAGCATCGGTATTTATGGAGGTACAGGTGAGGAAGACTGGAAATGCAAGGTGTAGGAATGATAAGGGACTATCAGAATGAGAGTGAATGCTGAGATAAAAGCCGTGAGTAAGAATATGAATGAGGTTGTGGTGGAGAATGTGGTGCGGTGGTAAGGAATGGATGACAAAATACCGGAGGGGAATATATGAGAGTGAATGTTCTGCCATGCAGAGGGTTGGGAGACCGGGATCGATTATGGGAGGCAGGAAGGGAGGTGACAGCCGCACAAGTTAAGGATATTGTTGTGCATGGAGGGGGGTTATGAGGGTGTGTGCATGGAAGAGGTATATGAGGGTGTGTGCATGGAAGAGGTTTATGAGGTGGTGTGCAAGGAGGAGGATTATGAGGTGGTGTGCAAGGAGGAGAGTTATGAGGGAGTGTGCAAGGAGGGGGTTTAAGCAGGAATGTTCATGAAGAGGAGGGGGGGTTATGAGGGTGTGAATGGAAGAAGTTTATTAGGACGTATGCATGCAGGGCTTTCTGAGGGAGTGTACAAGGAGGGGGGTTTATGAGGGGGTGTGCATGGGGCTTTCCGCCCGGAGATGCCCCCTGCTTCGATGAGTGCCACAGACAGATAACGTCGTATCACTTTTAGCGATAATGCGCCTCGACCTCACTTTATAGGAATGTAGTTTACGTTGATGACGGATTGTCATCATCATTATTTATTTTTCCAATATCGATGACAATTTGTAGGCGCAGCGAAATCTTTTGCCGCTATCTTCCGTCCAGTGCTATTCTCTCCCAAGGACTCTCGAAACGTCTCTATAAAAATATCAGATCATATTGTCGTTTGACTAAAATGTAAAAGACTTTCTTTGCTTTCATGTTAACGTCATTAAATTAGTGTTGAATTATTTAACTTTTTTGTGCGGGTTTTTTCGTACACCACTTCGTACCTCTTCAAGAAATCTTTCTGATGATCAGGAAATATCAAAAGACGAGTGCCGTCTATCAATAACGTAAAGTAATGGAAAAATAAATGATTTAGTTGCTTCGATCAATGCCCAAGACGGGAGTTCCTCTCTGCAGCAACAAATACGTCGAGACAAATCGATAGATAAATAAATAGATGACCGGGCCTTGGGAGCGTCGGCGATAATTGCTCCATATTTGGGTCAAGTTGCCTTCACGAGAGGCCAGCTAGCTGCCTTTGAGAGTCGCTACACAGGGGGACGGAGCGATACGACACTATTCTGTCCAAAATCCACTAGAGGTTAGAACGTTTCCTTTTAGCATAAGACCCAGTGAATAGTTAAAGGGATGTCAGTCAGAAAAAAAACAACACAATCCGACACACAATCTTTGAAGAAACAACCAAGCGAAACCGGACCAAGGAAAACTAACCCCATCAACCATGAATGGTGAAGCTTGGAGCGCTCAGATGAGCGTGCATCAACCAAGCGGTTAAAGAAGTGGCAGAATCGTTTTCTGTCGGTATGAGGCGTAACTTGCGCAAACCGACTCCAAACTGAGGCAATGACGACGCATCGAAAGGAGAGCATAAAAACAGGCGCTCACGAACCTACCGTAGTTTGTTGTTTTTTTAGGTAAAACCAGACGAACGAAAACTGAAACAAAGAAACCTGCAACGAATAAAGGTTTTTTAATGAAAAAACAAATACTAACATGGGCGAGATAGATATTGAAAAGGGGTTTTAAAAAAATCGCCACATTACAAGTAAAAATGAGCGAAAGGGGCAGAGGAAATCTGTATATTATTATTTCACCTCGGTCAGCCTCTATTTCGCTTCAGGCGAATCAGCGGACACAAAGGCAAGACTGCGACGTGTCCACGACCGTTCGTAGCCACACTGGCTAGCGGGGAAGAGAGAAATGGCAGAGCAGCAATCCTGTGCCGTTCTCAGGAGGTCAGTGGACCGAAATCTCGAGTCTGAACTCACCAAGTGAGGTGTACGTGCCTGCGCGTAGTTGTGCGCAGCTGAACATGTACATGAACGATCTATGGATCCGTAATATTAGTTAATAAACATTAAAATACCGTTGTGTCTACAAATGAGGTGAAGTTGACATTTGGAAGGAACTTTTTTTCATCGCCGTTTCCATTTGTACGTGGGGGAGGGGGGATTTATGCAACCACTCAGATCTCTTTTGCTCATTCTTGTTGCTAGAGCTCAAGTTTTTCACCCCACCAAAGTTTTGATACAGGAATTAAAAGGATACAGTCTATTACATTCACGCAGTGGAAATTAAAAGAAATGTAGAGGTAGTGAATTAATTAGTGCAACCAACCATAATTATGAGGGTTAGAAGGAAGGGCGTAGTACGAATCTTAAGGAACAAGTTCGGACAATTAGTCCAGGTCGTCAGAAGTACGAATCTAAGCCAATTAGAGGGTGATGGGCGCAAAGGGGATAACTAGAAGACTTTGGGTCAATCCCGTTAGCCCACTTGGATTGAGAGTGTAGATACTTTCGGGTCTCTCCAAGTATGTTAGTACAAAGAGCTTGAAACCTCAATTGTAAGTAATGGGGTTAAATATATCCCTGATAGTTAAATATGTGTTCTTTTGTGGAAGCCACTTCTGGGATGGGGCTCTAACACGCGGTTTACAGACCGCATTTGAAGTGTTTGTGCCCCTTCTTCATCATCACTCCTTTTTAACAAATATCTTCCTACAATAAGTTTAGCCTCGTCCCCTCTCCTCTACGTTTCAGAGGCCTATTAGTTAAACCTATTTTTTAATTTCTTATTTCCCCTTTAAATCCGACATATCAATTCCACCTAATTTTCAGTCAAATTTCGCTTCTCAATATTCATTGTGAGTCGGAAAGGATCACATCTTATGGTTCGATCAAAGGGACACATCCGCATTCGGAATAGTTGGCACGGTAAATTTACGACCCATACACCATTTTATTATTTATATTATGCAGGGTCTTCGGGCTAAATTTGACAGTTTGCATTTAGCAAAAATATAAATGTATTCTAATTTTTTTTTTTAAATATATATATATATATATATATATATATATATATATATATATATATATATATATATATATATATATATATATATATATATTTATTTAAAAAAAAAAAAATTCAAAATATAAAAACCACAAATTAAAATTCGTACGTACATTATTATTCACTCCAAGATTCACTCCAAAGAAGTAAGTGTGATTATTATTAGGCCAAACTAGTCTCTAAGAATGATAATTATAAAATAACTAAATCAATATTAATTTAACAAATTCCAAAATGTCTGAGGCTCATTTAAATTTAATAAAGTTATTCAAAATTCTCTCCGTCAATAACTTGCTTTAAAAATTGTCACAATTTTACCTGTTCCCTAGTCTATGTCTTCCTTTGTTCCACTCCTTCCTTCATTGTGATCCTTTCCCTAGTCTATGTCTTCCTTCCTTGTGACCCTTTCCCTATCCTTCCCTATATGCAAAGCATCTGTGTCCAATCTTCTCAATGTACAATCGAATATGGCAGTAGACCTTGAAACATATAATATATATTATATATATATATATATATATATATATATATATATATATATATATATATATATATACATACATACAAGCCATGGCTTTGCCGCGCTCGTTACCCGGCCTTCAGGCTGTTGACCTCCGGCCTCTTTGCCCTTTCACACCGCTTTTTTCAACCCTCTATTATAAGGGTTTTAACAATTTGTTTAGACATTCCCCTTCATCTCTCTAAAAAGAAAGATAATACATAAATACTTCTTTTTTTTAAATTCAAAAGATTTTCATTTATGTAATTCCTAATAAATAACCGGCATTATAAAGTATTTAGATAGACAATTTTTGAAACGGTTTAAATTATTGCCTTTCAAACCGCTATTTTCAACCCCCTTTCATAAGGGTTTTAACTATTTGCTTAAACATCACCTTGATCTTAGAAAAAGAAAGCAAATACCTACATAAATACACTAAAAATTAAATTAAATAATAATGATACTACTGTGGGAGCATGAAACTTAATACGCCGTCATCACACATAATTTCCCTGGTCGAGACGGATCAGCGCAACTGTATTTAATTTGTGGTGCTTTATTACAGTCTTCCCCCAGTTTGATAACGCCATCCCGCTCTGAGACTGAGCAGCCGTGCTTATTCTCCCCCTTTTGGGTAGAATGTAATTTCGCTTATTTCCCGTTCGCCTCATTAATGCTCCGAAATTATCAAGGTCCATGTTTGCTTAAGTCGCGTCCGATATCCCTCGGGACGCCTTGCTGCGCACAGCCTTCTGACGACCATGGCTGTGGCTCCTATTTAAGGTGCTTCCAACTTTAACCACGACGCTTGGAAAAGGAGGAAATCGCAAAAGGAAATTGACTCGATTGCCTCAATTCTCATTCTTCGGAATAGAGTCCACATCTTTCCTTCGAAGAGGGCAATTACCAACAAGCTGGTATTCCACTAAAAGAAGAAACTCGAACCGAGTTTGCCCCAACGCTAAAAAAAGACTTTCGAGGACTATAAGAAGACTTCATCTCATCAATCATATTTTCATTTTCATTTTAATTAATTGGCTCCCGCACCTCTAATCTACCGCACCAAAATCCTCCCATTGAGGAGGTACCTATAAGAGATATAAATAGCTTTTTCCCTCGACGCATCATTATCATCATGATCGTCTAATTCCTCCACACCCCACCCTGAAGCCCTATGCTTTAGCTGATGGAAGCTGATACTTCGAACTCGTCTCAACTATGCAGAGCACTAGCACATGCATAATTGGGGGTACAGGTGGAGGGAGGTTTGAGGAATAGCCCACTGCCAGAAGCCCGTACTAGAGGAACCTCCGGACAATGGGCCGGGCTGCATCCTCCGCAGGGGAATCTCGCAACTCCACCTTTGGGGGAGGGGTCCCAAGACCACTGAGGGACACGCAACCGTCTCAATGTAAGGTAGCACGCAGCCGCGGTTTTTAATTCCACCGAGGAGGCGGCACCCCCGGCTAGCGATGGTTGATTCCGCGCTGGCCACCAAAAAGTCCGTCACTTTTCACCCCTCGGGAGGAGCCCACCCAGGTCCATATACTCATCCATTCATCCATCATCACATCAGCCAAATCAGCTAAGGGGGGCTTAGGGACGAGGAGTGTGAGGTCCCAAACACATCTTAGATGATCGAGGAATACAATAGACTACCCCTAAGGGTAGAACAAGGGAAAACGAAACCGGAAAGGGGAGTTCTAATAAGGACTCTCTACACAGAAATCAAAATAGCCACCACAAGCCTAATAGAAGTGCCAAATGGGTACATCGTGCAGTGCCATAAGCAAGAGGATATCAAAAAATTAGTCTCACCAAAAGGAACATCTGATTTAAACTGCCTAAACTGCCACTTAAACGAGTGGCCACCCGCTCCGTTAATCTGCCGCAAGGTGGAGATATACGTTGGGTCACACACGAATGAGGAACTAAAGGACGAATTAGAACACGAAAATCAATACCTCAAAGTTACGGATATAATAAAATTCGGCCACCACACACGTTTTCAAAGTCGCGTGTGCCACATCCGAGATGGCCAATAGAGCACTATT
The DNA here is from genome assembly GCA_963969495.1 of Ceratothoa steindachneri. Lineage (NCBI taxonomy): Eukaryota > Metazoa > Arthropoda > Malacostraca > Isopoda > Cymothoidae > Ceratothoa > Ceratothoa steindachneri. Next base: position 70,946,057 of record OZ018320.1, read on the forward strand.
AAATGGGATTCTGGCCTTCGGGATGAGAATCCCCCCCCCGAAAACATGGAAGCAGAGAAATTTATAAACGTTCAGATCTGCTTCCAATGTTACGCCCTAGAAGACCACGTTACCAGAAATTGCCCCCACAAAGAAATAAAAAATGCAGCAAAACAGGCCATACTTTCAGAGAATGTACGGGACAGGCCAAAAAGTGTATTAACTGAAGGGGCCACATAGGACACTGGTCGCTAACTGCCCAAAACGCAAGGAAATAGTTGAAAGAAAACAACGGGCATGAAAAGATGAAATCCAAAAAAACAACAACCAGATTTATGCCAGTGTCGCTTTGGCGACACTAAAAGAAGCAAAGAAATCACAGGAACCGAAGATAAATATTAATGTGAACGAAGGAACCGGACTGGATATATTGGCATGCATTATGTTTGCTCATGTGCACAATATTGCGCAGCCCGGTACATTCTCAGACACATTGAATATGCTGCTGGAAAAGAATGAAATACGCAAAATGTGGTTCCCCCCATCCCCCCTCAGCACTCATTTATGGAGTCAACACAGGGAAAACGCTTAACGTAAAAGATATGATGGAAATAAGAACCACACTAGAGGAAAGGGAACAAAACGTGGAGATAGAGAAATTAGAGGAATCAGGGGAAGGAACAGAAAAAGATGACTCAGGCGAAGAACAACCCGAAAAAGGAAAGAAAACACAGAAAAAAACGAAAAACATAACAAAAAGACGGGAAGAGTAACCGAACACACAACCGACTCAGAAATAGACAACAACGACGAGGGATGCCGTTTCGAAGCAAGAGACTTCAAATTGAAGATCTTCGTGCACGAAGCAAACCCTCTAACAAAAGGACTCAAACTATTAGACATCAAAAAAGGATTAGAGAAGGGGACATACAAATAGACCTATGTCTCGAATCGTGAAGAAACAACAATCCATAATTTATTAATGAAGGGGGAAAATCAGATTCTTCCCCAACGATGTAAGGGTCCTCAAAAGGACCTTTTTGAAAGGGTAACGAACGGTAAATGGATAAAAGGAAAACAAGGAATCTGCAAAGCGAACTAGAAGATATTCAACATAAATCATGAACTACTCGAATAGAAAATTTAAAATCCTGCATTTAAATACAGATGGGTGCAAGAAAATGAACATCCAATATGGGAATTTCTTCCGCCACATAGATCCAGATATAATTACAATAGCTGAACATGGAATGACACACGAAGAGACCATAAAAATCTACAATTATGAAATAATAAAGAAAAATCTAACCGGGAAGAGATTTGATGGTGTAGCAATTGCCATCAAGAAAGGCCTACTTTTTTCACAAGAAAGAGAGGTCGACGAGGCGTACGCGGCTTTGACGTTGCAAAGGGAGTTCTTCCCTCTCACTGTTGCAGCGGCTTATCAACCGCCCCGCCGATCATATATCCCGATTCACTTCATCATGGAGATTTTCAATAAGAACAACCCGACGATCCTCCTGGCTGACCTCAACGCGAGGATTCAGGAATCTGGATACAGGACCGGAAACAACGCTGGTCGGAACCTCGAACTTCTAATGGAAAGAGGTATAGTAAAACGAGTCGGGCCAGAATTCCGACGTTCAGAGGGAAAAGATCGGCAACAAAACCAGATATAATTCTGACCAGTAGTAACTTCCCATATAATATACATATGGAAGGGTTCGCTGTCCCTTGTAGTGACCATATTGGAATTCTGGTAACCATCAACCAGAATCCAATACAGGTCCCAATACCATCTAGAAAATCCTACAAAAGGGCAAACTGGGTCTTATATAAAACCATACTGGGAAGTTACACGATACCAAACCTAGCTGATAAAAGTAAAGAAGAGCTGGACGAAATAACAAACACATTAATTCACCACATTATTACAGCAGATGAAAGAAGCGTGCCGAAAATCAAGTATAGAACGCTCCCTCACCCAAAATGGACAGAAGAGATGAAGACGAAGGCAAGGTCCATTGGGCGAAAATACAGCGAGCTAAAAGAACTAGGAGTAAATAGAGAAAGGAAAAAAAAATTAGGACGACTCAAAGAGACATGATTTTTTTTTAATAGAAGAGCGACAGGAAAATCAATGGGAAGAGTTCGTAAAGAAAGTAGAGGAAGAAGAGGAACCAAACAAAGCTTGTAAATTAATCAAACTATTTGTGCAAAAGCCGCCAAAGGAAAAGAATCTGAATAAAAGATGAACAAGGGAAAACCCTAACCAAAAATAATGAAATAGCAGAAAAATTCAAAGACCACTGGTGCAAAATATTCTCAATAGAAGATGAAGACAATCAAAATTACGATAGAGTAATCGAAGAAAGAGTCAACAGATACCTTAGGGAAAATAGTCATAGAATAACACCTGAGGCGAAAGTAGACCATACAAGAGACGAGATTGCAGGCCTAGGAGCGGAAATAACGACAGAAGAGGTGAAAAGATCTATAAGCTCATTCAAACAGAAGTCCCCCGGATCCACCGGACTCACGAAACGCAATTATGAAAGTTGTCCGGAGAATATATTGCAAGCAATTGCAAAAATATTCAATACCTACCTAAATATAGGGGCATTCCCCGAAATTTTCAAAAAGGCCATTCCTACAAAAACAAGGAAAACCAGACCACTTTGTCTCGAACTATAGACCAATTTCACTTCAACTTCCGAGGCAAAGTCCTGGAAAAAATACTGAATCAGAGACTAGTCGAACATTTAAAAGAAAACAAAAAGTACAACGAATATCTATTTGGATTTAGAAAAGAAAGATTCCACCACAGCACTTGCCATACTTAGAGAAAAGATTGCACATGCCAAATCAGAAAACGGGTATGTGGATGTAGTCCTCCGTAATGTCAAGAAGGCCTTCGATAAGGTCTGGGTGGAGGGGCTTGAATATAAGCTTCTCCAACTCGACTCGGCATCATAATGGAGAGGATGCTGTCCGACTATCTCACCAACAGGAAAGCATTCATCTCCATAGAGGACCACATAGGACCGACCTTCTCCCTCTGGACAGGGGTCCCACAGGGGAAGGGGGTGCCTGAGCCCCACCCTGTAGGCAATCTTTACGGCTGACCTTCCGCCTCCAATAACACCGGGGTGCTTAAATATACAGTACGCGGATGATGTCAGCAAAATCATTCCATCTCTATATACCAATCCAAGATGGCAAGCGCAATTAAAAGATGCAGAAATAAAAAATATAAACGACTACGAGAACAGGTGGAAAATTAAAACAAACATTCATAAATTTAAAATAATTCCGTTGACAAGGAGCAAGAAAGCATCAATAGTCGTCGACAGGGTAGAATATAATTACGCCACGGATGGAAGCGTACTTGGACTCCACTTGAGCACAAGTGGATACCAAGCTCACGCCAAGACAATAGACAAAGCCCGAAGTGGCCTTAGACTAAAGTATACCCTAATGGGAATGAAGGAGAGCAAACTAAGGACAAAGCCTTCGTGGAGTCAGTCCTGGTTTATCCTCCAATTCCGCTGCCCACAGCTTCGAAGTCCACGAAGCAGAAACTTCAGAGAACCCAGAATAAGGAGACTTATGTCCTTATAAAAACAAGAAGAGAAGGAAAGAAATTAAGAGAATTACGAAGAGGTGGTCAATAAGTTTTGCGAATCAGGAGGGCAAACCAGAGGAAGGGGGATGGCTGTTTGTGGGGGAGTTAGAACAAGTTATGACAAGTCGGGACCTGCAGCCGCACGCTCCTGCCTCGTCTATTTAAGAAGCAGTAGCTGATCGCAGATCGTCAATCACAAATTTTTCAACAATGGAGAAGGTTGAGCACCGCGCAGTGATCAAATTTTTGACCAAGGGAGGTAAGAATGCAAAAAGAGATCCATGAACGCATGGTTGCAGTGTACACCGACACCGCTCCTTCCTATGCAACCCTTGCTCGCTTGAATATGGAGTTCCACCATGGTCGTGAGTCCCTTGAAGATGACCCCCGTCCAGGACGCCCGTCAGACGTGACCAACGAGGACAATTTGGCCCGTGTGGAGAGGATGATCCTCGAAAATCGAAGGGTGAAGGTCGAAGAAATCGAGCGAGAACTTGGAATATCACATGGAAGTGTTATGAACATCATCCACCACAATTTGGCCATGACAAAGGTATCTGCCCGTTCGGTCCCTAGAAACCTCACGCCCCATGATCGACTTCAACGTCGTCAAAGTCCACAAGGCCAGAGTTACACAAGCTGCCATGCGCGAGTGCGGATTCGAGGAGCTCAACCATCCCCCCTACAGTCCAGATCTGGCCCCTAGCGACTACTTTTTATTCCGCCAGCTCAAGGCTGCACTGCGTGGACGCCGGTTTGGGGACGATGAAGATGTTCAGCTCGCCGTCCAGGAGTGGATTGAACAGCAGTGGGGAGATTTCTGGTTGTCAGGAATTCGAAGCCTCAGGGAGAAGTGGCATAAGTGCATTGAAGTTGAAGGTAGTTATAGTGAAAAATAATAAAACAATTTCTCATATCTCGTTTCCTTATATCCGAATTGCAAAACTTATTGAGCGCCCCTCGTAATCCCAGCGGCTAAATTAACACCATTAAACCTGACCCGGGAAAAAAGAGCGAGAAAGATATGGACTAAAGTGGAGAGAAATTATCCTCAGATAATAAGAGACATAGGAATACCTAACGGAACCACAAACAGGTACTTCCCAAGCAATAGGAACAACCTACAGCAGGAGGAAGAACCAATGCACACTTAATCATAAACCGAACCCGGAAAAAAATAATAAAATAATAATAAATAAATAAGTAACCAAGCAACAAAAAAGATGACAAAGTCATGAAGGCCTTAAATAGAAAAACTAATATTTAATGAAAAGGAACCAAATTTAACTAGAAGAAACATACGAAGATTATAAAAATAAACATATCTGCACAATTTTATATAAAAAAAGGAATTAGAAGTTACGTACCTGCAAGGTCCACCAATAGAGAATATATATATATATATATATATATATATATATATATATATATATATATATATATATATATATATATATATATATATATATATATATTATATCACAAATATAAAGAAACAAAGAAGCAAAGTATCTACAAAGGTCAAAGAACAAACAAGTAGAAAGAAAAACAGTATATAACAAGGAAATAGAAGAAACGTACCTGCAATGGTACAAAAGCAAAGAATAAACAAGAAGAAAGGAGAATAAATAGAAAAGAAAAAGATCAGCCAGTCACCTGACAAAGAATAATTATAATCTTATCCACACTGTAGATACTCATCCTTACCATACATCCCCCCCACCCCTTCAAAAAATAATAATAATAAAAAATAAAATTAAAATAAAATAACATAATAATATAAAAAAAGTATGCTATCCTTCTATCCCCCGACTATCTTCTCTCACCTTAGCAGATAGAGAGAGCCCGAGCTTCTTGCCGTCCAGATCCGATTATCTGTCTCCAGTGAAGTCGTCCCCTCGCCCTTGTGACCTCGTCAGCAGATCGTGTTCGCGTAATCCGCCCTGATCAGAGGAAGATTACAGAAACCCCGTTTACGCCCCGGAAGATTAGGCTGGGTTTCTATCGTCTCACTAATTTGGTTGAGACTTCCTGCCGTCTCGCAGACGAATCTCGATTTGTGATTACTTCTCCCTGGAGCCGAGGTAATCTCGACCCCCTTTGGAGTCTCTCTCGACGCCTTCGTATCGAGACTCTATCGACGAAGACCTCGCCATTGGTCTTCCACCATTCCAGTTCATCCACCAGAGGTAACCAGGAGTCCTTTCCTAGTATATCCCACCTCTCCGTTCCCAGTCCTAAGAAAAATTTCCCCGTGTTATGTAACGCCAATAGACTTACTAAGCCTTTCCTTCAATCCAACTTATTGGATCACTTATATATTTTTCCTGGACCTGGTTTCCTTAATTTTTTTCCCGTCATAATATTATTTGGTCGTACTAATTATTATTTAGATTTCCATATTTATCTGTGCCCTTGTTCTTATTATTATTTGTATTAAAGTTTATTTTTGTAGTGGTGTTTATCTTTCGAATAACCCTTGAGAGGAACCCGGCAAACGTATTCCCATTCAAGGAGCCAACCTTAATAATATTGCACTCTCGTTGGAAGGTATTTACCATGCCCCAATTCAATTGTACCCGAGCCCAGCGCCGACAGTAGCAGCCTGGCTTACAGACGTGTGTACCTTTTGAGGACTTTTAGGGTCACACGCCTTCTTCCCTCAAAAACTACTACTACTAATAATAATAACAAAACTACTAATAGTACTAATAATAATAGTATTCCTTCTAATACTAATAATATTAAAAGATCTCCTGCAACCGTCTAAACCCAACTCACGTTCCTCGGGACATTCAAACCAAGAATTTTTTTTTTTCAAAATCACGTTCTAAAAATATAGTTAGGGATATACATATATATACATATACAGTGGCGGCAACAAAAAAAGTGACATTGAATATTGGCAATAGAAATCGATACATAAAATCGCTTTCACGATTTTACTTGCCAACAAGCCAATGAAAAGGGGCGGGGCTTATGCCACGAGTGGATGACTCTCCTGAGCTAAGACAACAGAACTGCGCTTTATTGGAACTCACTGTCTCGTTTGAGCTCGTACAGTGAGGTTTTGGTGTACAACGC
>OZ018320.1:70957744-70965244 GCA_963969495.1 Ceratothoa steindachneri
TTGATGTTCATATTTTTTTTATGTTTTCCCAGTTCCTCCTATATAGAAGAAGGGGCAATTATTGGATGCACAAGCGATTACATAGACACCCGCCTCATTTGGCTGATCCATGGGCTTACTCGAAGGGAAAGATTTGAGGATGGAAAAAGGGTATTTAAATTTTTTCTACCTTGACAAATGACACTACCTACTCCTTTGAGGAAGTGAGATAGGAGGGATAGACAATTCAGGTTAAATTAATAAAAGATGCAAAAGACAATACCTAGCCCCCCCAAAAAAACAACAACAACAAACAACAACAACAAACAGGAAGCAACAAAACAAGCATGAAAGAAAGAAGCGCGTTCCTGCGCCGGGGGAAGAGGGCGCCTCACACGACGGGGAAACAATAAAAATACTACTAATAACAACAAGGAAAGAAGGTACCCTAGGAGACCTTACGGTCTATTCAAAGAGGGTACCTTTGGACTAGCAATCGAGCGGGCACATGGCTGCTCAATTGTTTTGCGTCCCTAAACGGCCACTTTTCAAGACTTTGTCTAGTCTTGACTTGAACTGGTCAACAGATTCACTGTTGACAACTTTCAATGGAAGTGCGTTCCACTTACCGCAGATACTGTAAGTGAAAAAATTTCCACACAGATTGCGGTTGTAACGCTTCAGTTCAAGTTTGAAGCCGTGATTGCGCGTTCTGTTCTCACTCAGTGTGAAAATATCCCGGTAGTCAACATTGTCGAACCCTCGAAATATTTTGAAAACTTCGATGAGCTGACCACGCAGTCTACGGGTTTCCAGTGAGAACAGATCTAACTCCCTTAGTCTATCCTCATAACTTTTATGTCGGATAGAGGGAATCAGCTTGGTTGCCCTGGCTTGTACGCGTTCCAATCTCGCGATGTCCTTTCGCAAGGAAGGACTCTAAAATTGTACGGCATACTCCAGGTGCGGTTGGACAAGTGAGTTGTACAGGCACAGTACAATCTCCTGGTTCCGATAACCAAACTGGCGCTTAATATAGCCTAACATCCTTTGTGCCTTTTTCTCGGCCTCAATGCACTGTTTCGAGAACTTGAGGTCAGTAGTGATTGTTACACCCAAGTCCTTCTCAGTGTCGGTGGATTCAATAGCAGTGCCCTTAAGGATATACTGAGATTGAGGGTTTCTGTGGCCGATATGCATCACTTTGCATTTCCCCACGTTAAAAGGCATTTGCCACGTGTCCGACCACTCCCCAATCTTCCCAAGATCTTCCTGCAGGCGGGCAGTATTTCCATCCTTTGCAACGTTCATACCAAGCTTGGTATCGTCGGCAAATTTGGAAATCTCAGCAACCATGTCACCGTCCATGTCGTTGACGTAGATGATGAATAGTAGTGGTCCCAGGACAGAACCTTGAGGCACCCCGCTAGTAACGGGCACCTACTCAGAAGACTGTCCATTCACCACCACCCGTTGCCGTCTGCCACTTAGCCAGTTCTCGATCCAGCCGGCTACCTTTCAGTCTATGCCAAGCGCTCGCACTTTTCAGAGAAGGCGGCGGTGTGGTACCTTATCAAAGGCTTTCTGAAAGTCTAGGTAGACCACATCCACCGCCTTGTCCCGATCGTGCTCACTGAAAACGAAGTGGAAGAATTCCACAAGGTTCGTCAGGCATGACCGTTGCCTGAATGTAATAATAAAATTAATAATAAATATTAAATGATAAATAATTATAATAAATAAATACTACTAATAATGTAAAAATATAACTGAATAACAATAATAATAATAAAAAGATAAAGTAGCGCTGAGTGTGGGTGAGGGGAAAGCGCACCAGACTTCTTCCAGGCTCCATCATCGAGTTCAAGTCAACCCAGCGACAGGGCCTCCTTAATTTGCACTCCGTCCGGAAGGACGTGCAACTCCTCAGAGATGACAATGGACGAAGGCTGGTCGGCGCTTAACCTGCCAAATTAGACGCCGACAAAGAAAAATATATGAAAAGAAGATCGTAAAGAAAGTGGCCGATTAAGGGGTAAATGGAGACGTTTCAAAAGAAAAAAAGCCCAGGTAGTTTCACACTACCAGGAGGCGAACAGGTGAGACAAGTGTAACAATCGTCACGCCCTCCTCACCGCTTGCGCAGGCAATACAATTTTCTTGAGGAAGGACTCGAAATATTATAATCCCACACATCGAAGTAGGGTGGAACTTTAATTAAGAAGATCGGGAGAGGGGGTCCTTCAACCGTTTGCCCCCTCAGTTTTATATCCCGCAATTATAATCGACAATTTAATGATCTCCTGATTTATGCTGAAAACTGATATTTAATAACATTTTAAAAATCTCAAATTAAAAAAATATCCCCCCCCTCCCAAGACTGTGCAGCCGCCTCTTGATTAATAGGAAACGCGACAAGAAAGGTGTTTGTAATTCAACGAAAGAACTTTTGCTCATGGGGAAATTTAAAGAGAAAAGTGAAAATAGGATCGACAAATGTTGCAGGTGGCAATGACTGCTAGGGTAATTTTTAGTCGCGTGAGAGTCTAGTCGCGGTGACTCTTACATTTCACTATGTCGGTCGGTCGGTCCCGTTTTGCTTCTTTTTTTTCTGTAATAACATTGTAACTAATTGGCCGATTCTAACGAAATTCGAAAGCTATATTGTTGTTTTACATTCTATTTCGAATGGTATAACTTCCATGGTCCTCCCAAGTTTAGCCCATGAATTATTTTGTTTTGGCAATAACATAACTATTCAGCCGATTCTAACGAAATTTGAAACCCTTAAGTTATTTTGCATTCTCTTTCGAATGATGTAACTTCCAGGGTCCTCCTAAGGCTAGTCTTGGAATTATTGAATTTTTTAGAGGTAGTAAGGTCATAAATCAGAATAAGTGAGAGCACGCGACTTTTTGGTTAGCAGACCTTGTTTTTAACAGCTGGAGTTTGACTGGCGCCAAACCTGCAGTAAATAAACAAAGGTTAGAAACCACTCAGAAGTAAGAACTTAAGCAGGTGCCAGGGTTAGGAGTGTTATTAACAGTCTTTTATGGCGCCAGGGTTAGGAGTGTTATTAACCATCTTTTATGTTACCAGGTAATCAATCCCAAGAGAGAATCCAAGACAAATACCACCTTACCCTACGCTACCCAATCATGGTTCTGGGTCAAAGATTTTATGCGATTCAAGAACAATTAATTGTGTTAAAATATTATACTTCCTCGAATTTAACAAGTGCATTGTGGGCGAGAAAGGGTATGACAGACATTTCTGCTAATTAATTTGTCTCGTCTAATAACTAGTATTGTATTTTATCAGGATTACTGCGCAAAAGCGAAGTATAAGTAAAATCCAGCCATCGCACCTGCCTCTTGTTTGTTAGTCATTCGGCGCCGGAGAGAGAAAGACACGGAAGGCCAAATAATTTCGCAGATGAAACTGCGCTTTTGTTTAGCAAGCAGTGCGCATTGTAGGCACTGACACATTCAATGGGCCTGTCGCATATACAGTTTAACGCGAGCACATATTTCAGATTAGCCTAATGTATACACATTAGTATGACCGCACCCCCTCCCTAGGTAATGTGAAAATCAAATTAAATAAACGATTTGAAGCCGAACCATAGATTTTCATTAGCAACCATTTGTACATATTTCGAGAAACGAAACGTGGGTTATCTAATTTTGGAGAGGTATTTTTTGAATTACAATCGAAGTGAAATTCTCGCCTGATCAACAAATATATCTTCCCCCATGATCATGTTTGACAAATTCTGCCCCTGAATTGAATCAGCGAGCACAGAATTAATTATCTTTCAATCCAACCAGACAACAAGTCTGATATTAAAATCAAAGTGGTCGTCTTTGTGGTAACCATTTCAATAAATTTTGAAATTTCATGAGAAATCATGCGTTAGAGCAGATATGGCAGGCCAACTTTGGAATTAGGGGCCACACACGGGTCTTGAGAAAGGGCCGCGGATATCACTTCAGATCATATATTGAATTTAGTCAGTTTAAATAAAAACACAAATAAATTTAGATAAAACGATCGATAACTAAAATGTTAAAAATAATGTCTCATACCAACTAGGAATTTGAGATTGAAAACCTAACAAATTCAGTACGAAATTACATATTAATGAGAAATTAGAGCTTATTTCGTTTCAACTAAATCTCAAATTTTGGGAAGATTTTAAAAGTGGCGCCGCTTTAATTAGTTTCAAGGTGGAAACCAATCAACTCTGATCTCTTTAGGACTTGATGAAGTGGATTTTAGAGAATAACTCTTCGCATTTACATGTGATATAGAACATTGGTGCTGTTTTCTTATCAAATAGGAAGTAATTTTCTAAATCTTAGGTACTTTGTATTATTTCATTTACAAAGGAAATTGACCTCTGCGGGACGCACAAGATCGTCATGATTTTTTTAAGAGCTTTAGTTTGCAGTCATTAGATAACGACTGCATACTAAAACAAAGGTTGCTGTAATCATCTTACAGCCTAATGCTAGGTTAGATAAAAAAATATATGCAAAATACCTCAAAACAAAGTATAAAAAAGAAAAAAAGAAAGAAGCACGTTCAGCGTCGGGGGAGGACCGCCTCCCAAGGCGCACGAACATGCGACTTTCAACAGAGTCAAATAGAATTCACATAGTCCACAAGTCTTCTAAAGGAACCCATCGCAAGTACAAGGAACAAGCGGTAGCGAGCGCGCTCGTCCAGATACCAGGACAGGTAACGTGTGAAAAGATCACCCATACAGGGACATTCAACAAAACGTGCCGAACAGTCTGGGGGATAACGCATTCGTCGCAATAAAGTGAATGGGTGCACACAATCAACATACGGTGCGTGCCGAGTGTGCCATATTCGAAGACGACAGAAAGCGACCTGAAGGCGTCATCGGATTTTGGGGGTAGGTCCATGGGAACAGTCGCGTCATAATGGCACGAAACTTTACGCTTTATTCGGCCGTCTCGCATCTACTTTGCTAAGCAACCCGCCCGGATTCCTACCATGTAATCGGAGTGAGGAAGAGCAAAATGCTGGTCTGGTCACCCAGCCCTCGCGAACTCTTTGGTGGCTTCATCAGCACGCTAGTTCCCCACAATTTCCACATGTCCAGGAATCAGCAAAGATAATCTCGGCATCCGCCCGGCTCACCGAGACTGGGCTCATATTCGGAAACTTATGTTATCTACTACTTTCTTACTTCTCTATCAATACTTTGTTCGTTTGAAGCTCGACTACAAATGCAAGTTTTATACATATGGATCCGAGCATGTATCTCGAAAGGTTGAATCAATCCACCACACTGGTTTCCCCAGGTTGAAGCGTAAACAAAACAAAAGAAATGGTACGAACGAATCCACCACTTATATGCAAACCCCATTTAGAAACAAGTCCTGTTTGGGGTGTAGCCGTGGATGGTGGCAGAAGTGCACAACCTTACTCTTGGCCAAGGAAAACTGAAGCCTGTGCGCTTCGGCATAGCGAGAGACGCGGTTCAATGCCTGTTGGAGTCGACGCTCCAGAGTTGGCATCTGGGCCCCGCCAAAAGAGATCGAAAGGTCGTCCACGTAGGTCGTAAAGCGTAGCACCGAGGTTATGCCGTTGATGCTCAGGGCAAAGAGTTCGAAACTGAGGACACTTCCCTGCGGGACACCCTCTTCCTGCTTCATTGGGCAGTTGAGGGCTCCCCCACCCGTGCGCGGAATCGAAGATATCGCAAAAACTCAGAAATAAAAATTGGGAGGTTGTCCAAGTAAAAAGCCACTCTTAATCTATCCCCGGTTTGCGAAAAGCGAGCACAGTAGCCATTCACTACGAGTCTAGTTGGATACCATCTGTAAAAATCCTGCTTGGCAAAGCAAATAGAAAAGCCATACCGCACTCACCTATGTGTCAAAGCATGGTATACAGAACATCGTCCGGACCTGGAGCGGTGTGCTCTGCCGTTGAAGGGTTCTCTGCAGGTGGGTGTAAAGTCCATTTAGAGGCCTTCAGCGACATCAAGACGTGAATTGAATGCTGGCGGAGCAGCATCCCGGTTGGACAAAGCGGTCACAAAATACTCTGCCACCGACGCTAGGTCCTAGATTATGGTCACATTATCTTGAAGAACGGGGGAGGAAGGGGGGTGTCCTCCTGAGAGAACTTATCCTAAATCCTTTTGACTCTTTCCACACCTCTGCTAGAGGGGTTTTTCCGTTAATGGAAGACACGTATGCCCCCCAGGAAGAGCGGCTGCCATCATTCGAAACCTAACAAAACCTAGCCCAAGCTCGACGAAATTCACCGACAGTGAAATCGTTCAGGCGGCGCATATAGCGCCTGTAGGCATAATGCTTCTGTTTGAGGACCCATCTCACACTCGGCTGACTATCACTGAAGAGGTGAGCGTACAAAATTGTCAGATATTCTAGGAATAGTAGTTAGAATCACGCGATGAGGTTTCTGGAGAACTCAAGGGCCTCAACCACATGCCTAAACTCTTCGACTGGGACGGAATTCAAATATTTCCTGAAATGTTGACGAAAAAGCCCGAACCTATACCAACGTGGTTCTTTTAGGCGGCAGCGGTCCGGAAAATGATATTTGAATTGGAAAGTGATCACTACAATGGAGGTCATCTACCACCTCTCACCAAAAATCGGGTTGTGGGTCTGGAGAACACAGGAATATATCAAGACCAAAATTGATGCGGTTCTAGGGCAGTGATGAGTAAACTCATCCACATTTAGGACACCCATCTCCAGCTCGTCGGTCAGGTCGGCAAGGACCCGACCCCTGGGTCTCCCCCACCCCACCCATCCCCTCCCCTCGAAACCTTAGGAGGGCGTGGTGGCTTTGGTGGTGGTGGTGGTCCCTCCTTTGCAGGATCTACTGTCCCCGAGCCCCCCCAGTTCATCTATGGCGCGGGACCTTGGTTTTAGCCAGAGCTTGGCGTGAACCCTTTGTGCCGCCAGCTCTACTAGGGAAGCATTTGGTGTGAGTAGAAACTGCTGAAGGGTTCAAAATTGGCTCAGTAACGACTGTTATTGTAGGCTTGAGGAGCTAGGAGAAGAAGGTACAGTTTTTAATATTGAGACACAAGACGTCACAAACAGAGCCGAGCGCGCCCGAACCAAGTCCTTGGCCTCGCGAAATGATAGCCGATCCGTAGCCTGAACGGCCAAGATTTCTTTCTCCAGGAGATATGCACCGCATTGATTTGAAGAAGTGGGCTGTGGCTCTCCGGAATTTACACACTTGGCCATACACGATTTGGACTTATTCTGTGAGGCCTTGGAGTAACTTACAGACTTAGGGTAAAATCAACTTTGCACCTCTTCGGGAGCGATTTGTAAAGCCAAAGCGGCAGTAGTAGTAGCACCTCCGCTGCATTGGTATCAATGCCTTCACGTGGTAGTGATACCAACCGTCACGCACCGACTCAGGGAGCATGTCACGGTCGAACGTGACGAGAAGTGTAGTGGTGGGTCTCGAGGCTCCTCCGTGTTTTCTCCTCAA
>OZ018320.1:70970244-71022744 GCA_963969495.1 Ceratothoa steindachneri
AGGACCAAGTCCTTAGCCTCGCGAAATGAGAGACGATCCTGGGCCTGAAGCCAAGGATTTCCTTCTCTAGGAGATACGCACCACATTGCTTCGAAAAAGCGGTGTGCGGCTCTCCGCAATTGACACAATTGGCCACACACGATTTGGACTTATCGTGTTGGCCTTGGAGAAACTTACACAGGTTTCGGGTAACCCCGACTTTGCACGTCGACAGGAGCAATTAGCCAGGCCGAAGCGGTTGCAGTAATAGCACCTCCGCGGCAGTGGCGCGAATGCCTTCATGCGGTAGGGATACAAACCGGCTCTCTACCAATCACACTAGCTAAAGTTCTCCTCTGCTGGATCCTCTTGCCCTTAGCCAACATGATGCCATCATTGGAGCGAATAACGAGGAAGCGTTTGAAGCCACCGGGATCTTAAACGCCAGGGAATCTCGGAATGAGAGGCCCTGGTGTAATCGAGGCTTCGCTCTGCGCACTAGCACTTTTGGTCTTAGTTAGGGTCTCTGCATCCGGGGGGAGGGAGAAGAGGAGCCGGATGTGCGGATTTTGGCTTGGTCGCTTGCCGAAGTGGCAGCAGACCCATCCGTCCCTGCAGCCCCCGCAGATGGAGAGGAGCCCTGAGGGGTTTTTTCCTTTTAGGAGAGGAGGGCGGAGAATGAACCCGCTTCTTCCCTCCGCCGGCAGGAGCCCCCAGACCGGATGGACCGGCCTCAGCAAGGTCCTTCTCGGGATGGAGAAGGTCCTGGCAGTCGCAGGGGCACCAGTCGGAGAAGGATATCCCTCCCTCCTTGTACTGCCTTGGAAACCCTAGCCGTTTGAGGACCTTGCATAGGGGCAGACGAGTTCGGTGTTTGGCATGGAGCCCAGATTCGCTCCCATGGAAGGCCCTACCGTCTGAGGCTGGGTTGCCTTAAGGACCATGTCTATGTCGGGGAGGGGGGGCTCCAGTTGGCCATCACCCCTCATAGGACATCACAGGTCCCATTGGCAGTGGTGTCACAAGTATAGTCTGGGTAGGCACAGGCTTTGAGCCCCGCTAGGTTTAATATTCTAGCCAGCAGGTCTTTTGAGGGAAGTGACCGATGGGGCCTGGTTTCCCCTAAACCCCTAAGGGGGTTTGCCCTACCGAGCCGCTTCAATGGAAAGCGGTCGGTTATGAGCTGCCTGCTGGCTTTCTTGGCAGTCCCCTTGGAAAGTAGAGGGAACTGCCGCTGGAAAGAAGGAGGTGCCCGAAGCCACTTTTAGACAAAGGAGTGAGGGGGAGTCCCCTACACCCGTAGGCGAACTAGAGAGGAGTAAACCTCCTCTCCGGTTATATAGATTTGGAGGATCCCATGCGAGAGCACAGGGGACGGGGTGGCTCTATTTTTTCTGTGGAGCTGCCCGAGGGCGACTCCGACGATGGATGGGGAAATTGAGGGAAGATTTTTAATTTTCTCATCATTGGGCATAGTGACCATTTTTTTTACGGGAAGCAAACGCTAATCACCCTCGCTGTGGCCCGTTCTGCGAGGAATGCGTTCGGTCCTGGCAGAGCCAGGTGCCGCCATTTATGGCCACCCCTCCCGCCTGATGGCCTGGCATTACCTCAGCATGGCAGCTCCACCTTGGACACGGCGTAAAATTGATAGAGTGTGAAGAGAGAAGGAAAAGGGATGTGAGGAAGGAGTATGAGTGGGGATGAAGCAGGTTGTTTTAAAACCCACAATCCCAAACCGGAGCTTAGGGGTTAGGCAACATTGTCCCCTTCCACCTCAGCCCCGATCCGGGATGTTGGATGTGAAGAAGGTCGGCATCTACCCTGTGAAAATAGAGGCCGACCAGAGAAAGTTGTGGGAGAGGTTGTAGGGAAAGTCAGGAAATACGGGAGAAATACAGACTATCTGAAAGAAGAAGAGGCTAAGCTTGGGCCAGACGGGGCGCTGAGTCCCGTCAGCACGGCGGCCAGGAAGGCAACTCGTCGCGCCCCTTACGGGGGAAACAAGCAAGAAGCAAGCTCCTCCGTCGGGGGGAGGTCCGCCTTCCCCCAGCGCAGGAACGTGCGACCTACGAAGAAAACTACAAAAAAACTAGTTAAATAAAGGGGAGAAGGCCGGTCTCCTCCAAAAAGTCACTAACTCCACAAGTCAATGTGCACGAACTCGTCCCGGGTATTAACACGAAAGAGTCATCTTTTCCTGATTCGCTTATGCGAGGCAGGCTTTGACTACCCCAGGTTCGGTTGTAAATCGTAATTCCTTTTGCTATTTACTTTTCATTTCCTCCTTCTAGTTCTAAGGGTTAATCATTTATGTATATAAGGTGAGAAAAGTGTGGGATGATAGGAGTAGATAGCATGAGAGCTTGTGGGGTGGGAGTGTGAAATGTGAGTTTGTGTGTAGTTTAAAAATTGCTAGGTTACTGGCTGATCTCTTTCTTCTGAAGTTCTTCTCTCTTCTGCTCTTCGAATTGCATTTGGGTTTGTGTTGTACATGTTTGCTTCTAAATATTTATTCCTTTTCCTTGCGGTAACTTTCTTTTCATTCAAATTCGGTTTTTATACTGTATTTATGTACTTTATATGTTTAGGTTGGGTTGTTTTAAATTCCTTTGTTTTGTATAGTTACCTTTCTTTGTTTTCAGGCGTTCATCCTTTTTGATGGGTTTTGCTTGTTCGGCTTATTTTGTTTTTATTATTGGGTCTATCTCCCTCACGTCGCGGGCGGAGCCTACTGCTGGGGAAGATTTTACAGTCCTTATTTTGTTCTCTATTTCTAGAGCTCTTTTGGTTTCCTGATTGTTTTCTTCTTTTGATTTCCTTCCGTCAGTGTTTAAATGAAGTATTTTCAGTTTAGTTGTCTCGTTATCTTTTATGTTTTACTAATCTTGTTCTTTCATTTCTTTGATTTGGGATTTTTCCATTTGCCGTTCGATATTTCCTCGAAGGTATCCTTCTTGATAATTCTGTTGTCGTTGGAGAAGATCATTATTTTGTTTTCTTCTAGTAGTTTTTGGATGATCCTTTCATCATGGTCTGTCGCGTAGTTCCATTTACAGGCATCTTTTTGGATACCTTTATTTATATCCCTCAATTTAGTTCCTTTGGGTAGGATATAGGCCTCGTAAACGAAGATGTTAAGTTTAAAGTCTCTTGCTCCGTAACGACATCCTTCCTCTCTTCCGTTACACTTTCCGTGTCAGTTTGTGTGTACCATTCGGTTTGGTTCTTTTCAATTGGTTGTTTTTTTTTTGTTTTCTTATGGCTCTTCTTTTCCTCTTTTTGTTCATTCTCTCAAGTTTCCGTTTCATTTTCATTTGGTTCGTCGGTTTCGATTGTTTCTTCGTTTTCTTCCTATGTCCAGCATATCTTATATTTGAAGAAGTTTTTCCCGCCGTTACCCAGTACACGAGAGCCGGGGGGGATGTTAATTTTATGGAGCCCATCTGGCAACTACCCACTTGGGCATAAGTCGCCGAAAAACACGACAGCCTAGAACTAGGCTACTTTAAAGTAAAAATATGAAAACTTAACAATGATATAAATTGGAAAAACTTAACAATCGAAGCAATCTCCGGCAGCGGGGGGAGGTCCCCCTCACTCCGGTGCAGGAGAGTGCAACCTACAAACAAAACAATAACAAAAAAGGGAACCTTAAATAAAGGGGAGAAGGCCGGCCTCCCCCCCAAAGTCAATAAGTCCACCAGTCATGGTACACGCACTCGTCCCGAGTACAAGGAAAAGGCGGTAGCGACCCCGCCCATCCCGGTACCAAGAGAGGTATCGTGCGCGAAGATCACCCAGACTGGGACATTCGACAAGAATGTGCCGAACAGTCTGGGGGACGACGCAGTCGTTGCAATAGGGCGCATGCGAGTGCTCCATCAAGTAGCGATGCGTCACACGAGTGTGTCCAATTCGAAGACGACAGAAAGCAACCTGAAGCCGCCGCGGCATTGGGGGATAGGTCCATGGGAACAGTCGCGGCGCAATGGCACGCAACTTTAAGTTCACTTCGACCGTCTCCCATCTTCTTTGCCAAGCAGTCCGAAGAGCTGCCCGTATTCCTGCCATGTAGTCGGTGTGAGGAAGAGCGAAACGCTGGTCCGGTCGCAGAGTCCTCGCGGACTCTTTGGCGCGCTCATTCCCCGCAATTCCTACATGTCCAGGAACCCAGCAGAAGATAATCTCGACATCTGCCCGGCTCGCCAAAACCGTGGCGTCACGGATATTGCGAACCAGGGGATGCGGAGATTCCAATGCCCCGAGAGCACTCAGGGCGCTTTGTGAGTCGCTATAGATCACAATCCGGTCTCCGAACCGGGCACGTCGCGTAATCTCCCGTACCGAGTGGTGTATTGCCACCAGCTCGGCCGTGAAGACAGACGCAGCGCCTGGTAGAGCCCCGCTGACTTCAAACAGAGGGGATACGGCGTGGAAGCCAACCCCCTCTTGGGACTTGGAGCCATCCGTATACAGTGGCACGGTTCCAGCGTGACACGATGTGTGCTCCAAAAAGGTCGAACGCAATACTCCCGGCGCAGTACAAGCTTTGGGAGCAGAGGCGTGGCGACAAATAGCCAAATGTGGTACCCTCCAGGGTGGCGTCCTGGGCAAAACTAGGGGCGCCACCGGCCCGAGAGCGATATCTACCTCTCGAAGGAGTTTCCTGGCCCTAAACCCAAAAGGCTTGAGGTATGACTGGCGTCTCTCGACGGCATAGGCACCATCGAGATCAGCTGCGGATGCAGTGAGAGCTGTTGGAGGAGGGGGGGTGGTACATCTTCCTTACTCCGTTTTTGTCTAAGAGAAGATTGAGCGTATCTGAGAAGGTCCCTGGTTAGGCAATGTTTTGTACGTGCGCGTACATAATACATGCTAGAATGTCCAACCCTGTTCCTTCATTAACATCGATATTGATTTTGGGCTCATGTGTTTCCTTAATGTCTGTTACCGTAGCATTTGCTACTCTGGTGTATGTCTGATTATTCTTCAATTCTATTTCTTCTGCTCTTGTTCTTTCTTGTTTATTATTTCTCTTCTCTTTGGACAGTTCACTGCCATTGTCTTATGTGGACCTTGGCAGTTAACGCATCTCGTTGTAGTCTCTGTGCACTCCCTGAATGCGATTGTTACCTCCGCATTCTGAGCATACTTTGTTGTCTTTATTTGGGCAGTTCTTTGTCACGTACTCCTCAATGGCATAACATTGGAAGCAGGTTTGTAAATTTACAATTTTTTTTCTTTTCCATATTTTCAGGGGTATCCTCATTCCGAAGGCAAGGATCCCGTGCTTGGTTGCCTTATTTGCCATCTCCGCCGAGGCGCAAATGACTTTGAACACGTGCGTGTGGTGTCCAAATTTGATGATCTCTACGATCTTCATATGTTGGTTTTTCCTTTTGATCTCCTCTTTCAGTTTCTCTTTTGTGTGGGATCCCACATAGGGGTCTACCTTTAGACAGACGAAGGCGCGGTTTGCCAGGAGTTGTGGTGGCGGCAGTTTTGGGGCAAGTCCGTTGGGGACCTCTATTAATATAGTAAGTACAATCTTCACTTCAGTGTAAAGTCCTTATTAGTACTCTTCTTTCGGATTTTGTGCTCCAGGTTCGGTTCTCAGTGGGAGTCTTCTAATACTCCATATTGTTATCCATGTTGGTGTGGCGTTTTGTACCCCCCACCCTTCCTTTTGGCCCCGCCTTCACTAGTTTGGCTGTCAAGAATAAGATGATGGATGAAATGGTGGACCCATGTGGGCTCCTCTCTAGGGGTGAAATATGATGGACTTTTTGTTGGTTAGCGTGGAATTAACCAGCGCTAACTGGGGGTGCCGCCTCCCCGATGGAGTTAAAAACCGCGGTTGCATCCGACATACGCTGAGACGGTTGTATGTCCTTCAGCGATTCTGGTGGCACCTCATAGGCGGAATAAATAAGCTACCCTGCTAAGGTTGCAATCCAGTCCATTATTGGGGGGCTCCTCTGATACGGGTATCTGGCAGCGGGCTATTCCTCAGACCTTCCTCCTCCCTACCCCCAATTATGCAATCGCAAGTGCTCTGCATAGTTGAGACGAGGTTGAAATGATAGCGTCCACTAGTCAAGGCATAGCGCCCAGGTTGGGGGAGTTAGTGAGGAATTTAGTTAGGCAGGCAGTCATGATGAGTATGACGCGCCTAATGAAAATTATTAATTCTCTCTTTTTTTAGTACCTCCCGAATGGGAGGATTTTGGGTGTGGTAGAGAAAAAAAGTGTATGAGACAATATATAAAATAAAAATAAAAATGAGGATGGGGGGGTGAGGTTGAGATGTTCTTCTATCTTGAAATCTTCTTTTAACGAGTGTGAACTTTCTTCCAGAATTACCGATGTAGTTCTTCGTAACTTCCTTCGAATTTAAACTTCCAACTTCGGCGGCGAAAATTATCTTCGAAGGAAACGAAAGAGATGCTTTCGGTGATTGCATTACCAAGCGTGAGTGATTCATCTAGAAGGCGGCCAAGCGATGAATTCTTGATATATGACGGTTCACAATCAAACATTTATACATACCGGTCACCCTGTAGATACCTAATGAATAAGAGGGCATAAAACGGAATCCTGCAGGGCTTCTCGTCACGGCGACCAGCGAAGCGGCCTTAATTTTATTTTAGTTTTCAAACCTCATCCCTTATATTTGCCAATCCCTCTCACCCTTCAAAAATAATCCAAATACAATAATTTTAACTTTAATACAATCAGATGATTTAAGGCGAATATGGAGGTTGATGAAGTTCCAACCTACCACATTCATTTTTTTTGCTTGGGTCAAAATGATACATGTGGGCGCGCATGTCAAGGAGAAATGAATAACATTTTTGTTTGAACCTCATTAAAATGTTGCAATTGTTTAAGTTTGCAGGCGGCTTTACAAAGCATAGCCTTCTGCTATTGGAGACCACGTCTGGGAGTAGGAATGTGTTTTTTCAAGCCACTGTTTTTGTGCTTAATATTGCACAAAAAAACGCTTCAATTCCCAGAAAAATACTCACGGGCATTTCAAAGCAATATTCATTAGTAATCGTTGTCTTTCACGTAGTTCATGTTGCACTTAAATACAATTTTTGTGGCTTAAAAAGACGACTAAATATTTGTAGCAAATTTGGATAAATCCTAAAAAATCTAAAAATTATTATATAAATATCTTCTAACCTAATACCAGACAGTTGATCCACACTCATAATAGCCGAAGAACACAATGAAAAAGAGTCAATGAGAATTTTCTTCAAAGTTAATAATTATAAAGCTATATAAGTTTTAATATATTATTTCTTGTATTAAACAGAAAAAAAATCGAGAGAAGGGGAGAAGGGAAGCCCCGAAAATATCGCCGGTGAAAAAAGAGCTACTTTCTGGCTTCAGCTTGACTGAAACCTGAGATCGGATGGTCAGAACTGGATAAGACAGGAAGAGGAAGAGCCAGGAAGAGGAAGAGCCAGGAAGAGGAAGAGCCAGGGACAGAAAAAACTTCATACAATCACTCTGTTGCCAAAATTGTAGTAAGATCAAATAGAGGATTCTGCCTTTGGATGGCGCCCTTCTTTGAGACATCGGGACCCCAAACAAGTCCGAGTGCGAATTAGAAAAAGCGTAGAAAATACGGGGAAGTGGATATGAGCAAAAATAATGACATTATTGAACCAATCCCTCATTTCAATTTATTCACTAGGCCTAAAGAGCATCTAATTAACTCGTGAGTGAAAAAGGCGTCCGAATGAAGACGTTCTTCATCAATCTCAAAGCTACCGGACAGTAGTCAGATAATTGTTTTTAGTCAGTGTTAATCAGCAATTCTGCGGTCATTCAAAAATAACCCTCATCAATGGAAAAAGTCCTGGGAGAGAAATATAGCAAAACATAATCCCTTACCTTGTACAAAAGCCATGGTGAACTGGTAGCCGCTACGAGGATAAGCCCATTATTGTCAGGGGGTTCGTGATCGTGGTCATGGTTGGTATGAATCCCGTTTGGGAGGTCAGGGCTTGTGTCGAGCGGGAGTGAGTCTCGAACGGGGTTGCGGGGGGACTCCGGGTCGAAAATCTTGAGCTTCCGGGGCCCGAGTTGAGCATACAACTCCCGCCTCAGGGATTCCGACAACGCACCGTGACTCGGAGTGTGATCCTGGTTGCTGAAGATGCAGTGGATGTCGTCTAAGAAGAAGAGGGATGGATAGTCGATCTCCCGCGCCTGCTCAAACAGGCTCTGGAGGGCGGAAGCCCCCGACAACTGGTGGGTGTGCACACCGAACAGGGGCATTTCGCAAACGGTGCTCATCTGCTTCACCAAGTAGGTCTTGCCGGCGCCGGGGGGCTGCAACACAAAACAGGGTTGTGAGCGACAAACCAAAGATGATAATAATAATCAATAAACGACGGCCAAAATGATTGTCAACACGGCACGGCCGGACCAAAAGGGTTACGAGCTTTCGAGTGAATAGGAATGGATGGGTCTGAAGAGCGGGCGAGTAGACCCCCCGTCCCCCCATCTTCTCTTGAATAAAGATTCAAGAGCACTTCACCTTTAACGCTCTTGAATCTTTATTTCACCAACCTTTATGCTCCTTGCATTTTAGTACTCCTTGCGATGGGTATGTCAGGTGTAGCATGGTCAACCGTGCTGCAGCTGCCATCTGGAGAATTACGTGCCCTCCATGCCCCAACGCCCGCAGGTAGATCTAAGGCTATATATCTTCCAAATATTTCCCCTTCTTTCATATTCACTACTTTCTTTGCAGATCTTTCCTTACACACACACACACACACATAGAGGTGGATATGCCCTCGTTGATTTTCGCTTCTTACTTTCAAGAAACCACAAACATTTCACTGGTTACTTCGTCTGTCTGGGGTCCCTAAATCCATTTCTTAAATCGAGAAGAGAAAGTAAACGGGCGTAATCAAAGGGGGCAGTTAGTGGCGAAAGAATGATGGGAGCGGGAAGGTGGGCACGCGGATAAAGGGTGGATAAAAGGAAAAACAAGAATTAGGAAACAGGTGAACAAAGACAAATTAAAACAATGGCGCCCGAGGGGCCCGAATTATCAATTTGCAGAACATTGGTGTAAATACCATAAATACGAAGTAGGAAATGAGTAACCTTGCGGCGGAGGCCTAACTTAATTAGACGGCAAAATGGAATGACCACAAGACTGTCAAGTCCCTAAAAATCAATCGAACCAATTCCCAGATTCGGGACCTTTGTTTATTTACAGAATGGTTAAGTTTTCAAGAAATTAATGTTTTTTTTTATTTAAGGTAAATAAAATCATTTTAATACATAAAAACATTCTGCAGTTTCTTGCAGGATTTATTCGGTTTTGATGAAAAATAGGATTTTGTATCCTTTTCTACCTCGATATCAAAGTAAACGTTCCCATTTAGGTTAGGTTGTAATTACAAATAGTAATCGTATGGTACAAGGTGGGGTAAGCATGCAGGATGAGGAAGACCTTACCAACCTTACGTTATTTTTTTTTTCCTGGGGTCAAACAGTCACATGTGTGCATCGTCATCGACAACTATCGGTTGACCAGTGAAAACCTTTCTGTTCAAGAGCTTTATTCAAACGTGGTAATTGTTGAACAGAGATTTGTTTGGTTTTATTGACAAACAAATAAGGAATATATAATTGCTTTCACTCCCCACCACACATTCTTGTTGAATGTCCCAGTCTTGGGTGATCTTCGCGCACGCTACCTGTCCCGGCACCGGATGCATTCTCGACTGAGGTAGGGAGAGGAAGGGAAAATATAAATCCACAAAAGAGCCAAAAAATGAAGCAGATGAGTGACCACAAATATTGAGTAAATGGACCTCTAAACTTATACTTGGTCTGGTGAAAATGCTGGGCTGAGAAGATGTGGAGCCAAACCTTCGGAAAAGAGCTCGTACGAGGGGGGCAGAGGAACCAAGAACTCCTACAAGAGTGTATTACGGAGTAGAATCGAAAAAGGCAGCGAAAATACAGAAAAATATCGCGATTCTCGGTGGTCCCGATTCCCGCTCTCAGACGCAACTGGGAGTCAAAGTCGTATTTTGAGTCTGTGGTCGTCCTTTGTGCGAATTTTCTCCCGTGGCTTTTAATGGACCCTTTCGGTACCACCATTGCTAATTGATAAACGCTTATAGCAATAATTTTCTATGCCTGACTTTCTATTACTTTTGTTATTTCTATTTATTATTCTGTCCCCCCCTAACTCTCCTTTCTCCGTTGAATGAAAACGTACTCCTTGGATTACATATTTATCCTTCACGAGTTAATTTAATCAAATATAGTAAATTTGGGAACTAGAATTTTTAATTTTATTTATTAAAAATGGTGAGGATCGAAAAATAACAAGGGCATCTTTGCTAGGAAGTTTGGGATGCGAAATTTATTTGAAAGTGGTGAAATTGATGGAAGTGAAAATATGTAGAAGGCACATAGCCAGCCAGTGTGACCAGAGTGGAATACCTGGCGTTTTTGGGACTGCGAGAGAGTGGAGCTTTAATGCAAGAGTCAGAAAATCAGATCTAAGTCACGGGCATTTCTACGTTATAAAGAAAACCACAAACTGTAAATAATAATAGCATAAGATGCAGATGAGCTGAAGAACAGACGCTACAAGCTAATTATAAGCACATATCACAAATGGATTCAAGGAATGGGGGGGGGAACCAATGATTCGCCAGAACAAGGGTACTGTCGCACATCATTAGGTAGGTAGCCAAATTCGCATCAGATAACATGTCCCTTCGTCATGTTCGCCGTAGCGAGGCTTAAATAAAATAAGGAAACACGATGGTGTGAAAATCTTATTTCAGAAACAGCACAAAATGGATTCACGTTCTTGTTCACATCCACGGAATGGAAACTTGCGGTCTGCCTACAGCCGCGAATTTCGACTCATCGTAGACGCAAGAAAATGACAAAGCGAATTTAAATATCAACATTGAGCGCAAAAGCGGAAAAAATTCACGAGTTGCAAGGGAAAAGTAGGAGACAACCCCCCAAAATGACCATAAAAACTATATATTACAAATGTGTTTAATTTTCGACTTCAACAAGACCATGGCATGATTCGGTTCCCGTTAGGCATACGGGTAGACACGAGTCATGGATTCATTTTACCTGTACATTATCGATTTTCTTCAAGTTTTCACTGGGATCAGTTTCAATTTCCCCACAGCTCAAACCTTCTCTGAAGCCCACTACTCAAGAGTCAAATAGGTTTACTAGGGCAGTCTTTACCTATCCTTTATCCTTTTCACTTTTTTAAATACTTCTGTCCTTCCTATTCACTCATTTTCCGTATATCATCTATACCTTTAATTCTCTCTGTCACCGCTCTCTCCCGTTAGATTACATGGATCCTTTTGGCTCAAATCGGAATAGTTTGCTTAGGGAGACCAGCAAAACCATCGCTGTACTTATTAAATTAGTTTGATGAAATTAGGGTGTGGTCTAATGTGAGAGTGATACATACCGCAAGTAGCTAAAAGAAAAAAAAAGTAATTATATTACAAGGGGCGACGAAAGCACGCAACTCACCTAGAAAGGCCCCATTCTCCAAATAAAGGGTAGGTCCCCTTACACGGGAACAGATATTCATAAACTTAAAACCATTATTAATTTTTTAAACTCCAAGTGAGCAAATGTCAGATTTCTCATGAAAGGAAACCAACGACTCTCTATGCTGCCCTTATTTATTCATCCTTTATGAGCCCTTGCTGTCGCCGATCGCCTTCTTTTCTTTTCTTTGGGAAGGAGGGGGCGAGGGGGTAGGAAACAAATATTGATCGCCGGCCGACACCACATTCAATAAATAATGGATTGCCAACCTTTGGAATCGAGTGATTCCTTTCAAAATAGCGCCCGGGAATTGCATCCATTCGCAAAAAAGGAAACGATCTAGTAGTGCTACATGGTCGCGAAAGACTTATGCTCGCTGTTCGATAACCTCTCTCCTCCCATTCCAGCAACGAAAGGTGTGCCACAATTACACCGTTCCTTGCACGAATCCTACCCGGTAAACGACACGTTTCGACGAGGAGTAAATATATTGTTGGTTTGTTTTTATTTACCGGCCAACTGGCGACTACATTATGCATAATTCGCCCAAATTCTTCCAAAGCCTAATGATAGGCTAGATTATAAAAAGTGCACAAGACACCAGACCCCCACCCCAAAAAAAAGGAAAAGAAAAACAGAGTCAAATAAAACCGAGGAGGCCAGCGTCCTCCACACAGTCGTATATTCCATTACTATGTGTACACGAACCCGTATTGAGTACAAGTGACAAGCTACGACCCGCTCGTCCTGGAACCGAGACAGGTAACGTGCGGGAAGATCATGAAGACCGAGACATTAAACAAAAATGTACCGAATAGTCTGGGGGACAACGCATTCGTCGCAATAAGGAGCAGGGGAGCGATACATCAAGAGGTGGTACGGTACGTATTGCGAGTGCGGCCAGATCGAGGACGACAGAAAGCGACCTAAAGCTGTCACGGCATTGTGAGATAGGTTCGTAGGAACAGCCGCGGCGAAATGGTACACAAATTTAAGATCCCTCGTCCTTCTCCCATCTTCTTTACCGAGCAGCCAGGAGAGCTACCCTGCCATGTAGTAGGTGGGAGGAGGAGCGAAACGCCGGTGTGGTCACCCAGGCTTCGCAGACTATACTGCATCCTCATCAGCAGGCTCATTCATTTCACGTAATTTATACATATCCTGGATTTTGTTTTATCTTTAGGATCCAATCTGGCGAATGCCTACTGTGGCATAAGTTGCCATAATCACCACAGCGTTATATTAGAAAACAAATAACATGTAAATAACAAAAATCTAAAATAGGACAAAGGCTAAAAAAAAAAACAAGAAAACAAGGCAAAAAGGCAACAAAATGGAAGCGGGCACAGGCGACGGGGGAGGGCCCGCCTCACCCCGGCGCAGGAACATGCGACCAACAACAAACAGTCAAATAAAATGGAGGTTAACCTCCTCCAAAAAGTCGTAAAGGCCACAAGTCAATGAGCACGAACCCGACCCGAGTAGAAGGGAGAAGCGGTAGCGACCCCACTCGTCCCAACATAACGTGCGCGAAGATCTCACAAACTGGAGCATTCAACAAGAATGTGCCGAAGAGTCTGGGGGACAACGCACACATCGCAATGAGGCGCAGGAGGGCAGCCCGTATTCCTGCCATGTAATCAGTGTAAGCAAGAGCGAAACGGTGGTCTGGGCGCCTAGTCGTGGCGGACTCTTTGGCTTCCTCATCGGCGCGCTCATTCTCGGCAATTCCTAGATGTCTAGAAACGCAGAAGATAATCTCGACATCCACCCGGCTCGCCAGAAACGGCGTAGCAAATATCGCGAGCCAGGGGATGCGGAAATTCGAATGACGCAAGAGCATTCGGGGCGCTTTGTGAGTCACTAGAAATCACAATCCGGTCTCCGAACAGGGCATAACGTATTATCTAAAACACCGAGAGATGTATGGCAACCAAATCGGCCGTAAAGACATACGCAGCGCCTGGCAGAGCTTCACTGACTTCAAACATAGGGGATACGGCGTGAAAACAGACCGGACCTTGGATCCATCCATATACACTGGCATGGTTCCAGCGTGACACGAAGTGTGCTCCAAAAAGGCCGAACGCAATACGCCAGGCGCTGTAGAAGCTTTAGGAGCAGAGGTGTGTCGACAAATAGTCAAAGGTGGTACACCCCCCGCCACGGCTGCGTCCAGGGCAGACCAGGGACGCCACAGTCCAGAGAGCTATACCTAGCTCTCAAACGAGTTTCCCAGCCCTAAGCAAAGGGACTTAGGGTATGATTGGTGTCTCTCGGCGGCATAGGCACCGTCGAAATCAGCGGCGAATGCAGTGAGAGCTGTTGGCGACTGAGGGAGGCGCCAGGCTCGTGCGTACACACGAATGATGCACTTTACACGGCGAAAAGCGAGTGGCATCTCCACAGCATCGACTAGGAGTTTCTGAATGGGGAAAGTGCGGAAGGCACTGGACGCAAGGCGAAGGCCAGTGTGGTGGATCGAGTCCACCTTCCGCTTTAAACGCTCGGATGCGGATGCATAAAACTCGCATCCGTAGTCGAGCTTCAAACGAACAAAGGCTGCGAATATGAACCTTCCAGGTGAGGCGTGGGTCAAATACAAGACCAAGGAAACGGTGCGATTCAACCACTTCCAGGCGCACCCCATTAAGAAACAAATCTGGGTCGGGGTGGAGCCGTGGATAGCGGCAGAAGTGCACCACAGTAGTCTTGACCAAAGAAAACCGAAACCTGTGCGCTTCGGCATAGCGAGAGACGCGGTTCAATGCCTGTTGGAGTCGACGCTCCAGAGTTGGCAACTGGGCCGCGCCAAAAGAGATTGAAAGGTCGTCCACGCAGAGCGTAGCGAGAACATCTTCAGGAAGCACCGAGGTGAGGCCGTTGATGCACAGGGCAAAGAGTTTAACACTGAGGTCACTTCCCTGCGGGACACACTCTTCTTCCTGCTCCTTTGGCCCGGAGAGCGCTCCCCCCACCCGTACGCGGAATCGACGATCTCGCAAAAATTCAGATAAAAAGACTGGGAGGCGTCCCCTCGCCCTCATCGTGTGGAGAGTCTTCATGATACGGCATCGCCATGCGGTATCATAGGCCTTCTCCAGATCGAAAAACATCGTGGCGTAGTGCTGTCTACGAAGGAAAGCCTCGCAGACGGCATTTTCCAGTCCGAGCAGAGCATACGACGTGGAGTGGAACTTGCTGAAGCCACACTGTGCAGAAGAGAGATGGCCTCTGCTGTCCAGGAAAAAGGCTAGCCTAACATTTACTAATTTCTCCATGAACTTGCACACGCAAGAGGTTGTAGAGATTAGGCGGAAACCGGTCGGAGTAGAGTGATGTCTCCCCGGCTGGAGAAAGGCGAGCACAGTAGCGATTCGCCAGGAATCTGGGAGAAGACCCTCAACCCAGATCCTGTTGAACAAATCTAACAGAAATGCCATGCCTCGCTCATCCAGCTGTCGAAGCATGGCGTACAGGACATCGTCCGGACCATGGGCCCTGTCCGCGCACGAAGCGAGAGCGGAGCGCAACTCACTCACAGTAAACTTGTCGTTGAAGGGTTCTTGCCCTCTGGAAGTAAAGTCCAGCCAGCGGCCTTCCGCGACATCATGACGTGCATTGAATGCTGGCGGAGCAGCATCCCGGCTAGAGATTCGAAAAAAGCGGTCGCGAAGGATTCCGCCACGGACGCGGGGTCCAGATTGCGGTCCCGTTCTCCTGGAGAACGGGAGGGGGAGGCATGCGAGAACTTGCCCCGAATCCTTTTGACTCGCTTCCACACCTCTGCTAGAGGGGTCTTCCCGTTAAGTGAAGACACGTATGCCCGCCTAGAATAGCGGCGGGCGTGCTTCGAAATATACCGGAACCTAGCCCAAGCCTGACGAAATTTAGCGACAGTGAAATCGTTCGGGCGGCGCTTATAGCACATGTAGGCATAACGCTTCTGTTTGAGGGCCGTCTCACACTCGGCCGACCACCATGGGAGTGATCGGCGTGCAAAACGGCCAGACGTCCTAGGAATAGTAGTCAGGCCCACGGCAATGAGGTTGCCGGAGAAGAACTCAACAGCCTCATCTACCGACCTAAACTCGTCGAGTGAGATAGAGAATTCAGTCATTTCCTGAAATGCAGGCCACCGCGCCCGCGCCAAACACCACCGAAGTGGGCCCTCAGGCTGCAGTTGCCTTGAAAATGATAATTGAATGGGAAAAAGATCACTACCATGGAGGTCATTGATCACCCCCCAATCAAAATCAGGCTGTGCATCCGAAGAGCACAAAGATAGGTCAAGGCAAGAAAATGAAGCGGTTCTCGGACAGTGATGCGTAAACTCATCCACGTTTAGGACACCCATCTCAAGCTCTTCGATCAGATCGGCAAGGACTTGTCCTCTAGGATTTATGGAGTAATCTCCCCAGAGAGGATGCCTGCCGTTCAGATCTCCAAGCAAGAGAAAGGGCCTCGGCAACCGTGCCACGACGCGGCGGAAGTCCCCCACGTCGAAGTCAGCTGACGGTGGAATGTACGCAGAAATGATAGTATACCTCCTTTCCAGGTGCAGCTGCACAGCCACTGCCTGAAAGGAGGTATCTAAAGATAAAGGAAAAACGGAGACATCATGCCCAGTGTAAACCGCGCATTCCCCAGACCGGCCATCCCGCGGTGGTGGGGTCGCAAGACCCTTATACCCCGGAAGGGCGGGTAGGGGGCACGCGCCTAGCATGGTCTCCTGCAAAAAGATAGCTAACCGTGAACGGGACGAGACGAGCGTCCTCAGCTCCTTCCAGTTGGTCCGGAGTCCACGGCAATTCCATTGAAGGAATATGCCCTCGACGCCTAGCTCGCAGGAGAAGCGGGGGCCCTCCTCGAACAGAAGACCTTCACAGGAATGGCCATACGCTTCCCGGAGGCAAAACCCCGGGCTATTTGGGGGGGGGGGGGGGTGAGGGAGGTTGGATTCGCCATGCAAGTCTTTTCCTCCTTCCGCCTCGAAACCTTAGGTGGTTCCTCTTTTCGAGGAACCACCGTCTCCGAGCCACTCGCTCCACCACTGGGCGTAGGCGAAAGAGTCCAAGCTCCTTTGTTGCTGTCCTCCTTTCGGGGGACAGCTTTAGGAACCCCGGAAGATGGCCTAGCGACCAACTTCAGGGGTGTTGCCTCCTGTGAATCTAACGACTCGGTGGAGGCGCGTGGCCGTTTCGCCTTACGGTAAACAGTCACGCTGGGGGGAGAGATGGGAGCCCTGGTTTTAGCCGGGGCTGGGTATGAACTCTTTTTGCCGCCAGCTTTACAGCTTTACCAGGAGAGCGCCCGGGTTAAGTAGAGCCCGCAGAAGGGCTCCGAATGGGCGCGGAAACAACCATGCTCGTTGGCCTGGATGGGCCAGTAGCAGAGCGTGCCTTTCTAACTATTGAGGCATATGACGTCCCAGGCAGAGCCGGGCGCGCCAGGCCCAATTCCTTAGCCTCGCGGAATGAGAGTCGATCCTGGGCCTGAACGGCCAGGATTTCATTCTCAAGAAGATATGCACCACATTGCTTCGAAGAAGAAGGGTGCGGCTCTCCGCAATTGACATACGATTTGGACTTATCGTGTGCGGCCTTGGAGCAATTTACACAAACTTCGGGTGACCCCGACTTTGCACGTCTACAAGAACGATTCGTATGGCCGAAGCGGTGACAGTAATAGCACCCCCGCGGCAGTGGCACGAATGCCTTCACGCGCTAGCGGTAACTCAGCGCGCACCAACTCAGGGAGCTTGTCACAGTCGAACGTGACGAAGAGTGTAGGGGTGGGTCTCGAAGCCCCTCCCTGTTTTCTCATCACACATTCCACCTTGACCGCCCTATGGTTGGCCAGCTCTAAGGTGATGTGTTTAATGGAGTAGTCAACGAGTTAACGCAGAAACTACACCTTTTACAAAGTTCATGGTACGGGGCGGCGTCACACTCACCGGGGTGCCATCGAGGGGCTGAAGAGAACTTATCTTGGCCGCCTCGGCGGGATTCACCGCATTCGCCAGAAGGCTTCCTTCCGAGAAACGGGTCACTTTCGGCTCTCTACCAATTACACTAGCTAATCCTCTCCTCTGATGGATCATGTTGCACTTGGCCAACATGCTGCCATCAGTGGAGCGAAGGACGAGGAAGCATTTGAAGCCAGCGGGCTCGAAAACGCCAGGTAACCTTTGAATCAAGGGCCCCGATGTTATCGAGGCTCCGCCCTGCACACTTTTGCTCTGTCATATTCGGGGGCTCTGCACCCAGGGGGGCAGAGTAGCCGGATGTGCCGATCTTGGCTTGGTCGCTTGCCAAAGTGGCAGCAGACCTATCCGTCCCCGCAGCCCCCGCGGATGGAGAGGAGCCCCGAGTTTTCTTAGTCCTTTTCTTTTTTGGAGAGGAGGGCAGGGAATGAACCTGCTTCTCACCTCCACCGGCAGAAGCACCCAGGCCAGATGGACCGGCCCTAGCCAGGTCCTTCTCTGAAATGGAGAAGTTCCTGGTGGTCGCAGGAGCCCCTGTCTGAGGAGATCCCTCCCCTCCTTGTACTGTCTCAGAAACCCTAGCCGTTTGAGGAGAACCTTGCATAGGGGCGGATTCGGATTCGGTGGTTGACGCCGAGCCCGGATTTCCCCCCATGGAAGGCCATACCATCTGAGGCTGGGTTTCCTCAAGGATCATCTCTATCACAGGAGGGGCCTCCAGTTGGCCATTCCCTCCCAGGACATCGCAGGTCCCCTTGGCAGTGTCACCAGTCTTGTGTGGGGAGGCACAGGCCTTGCCCCGGCAAGGTTTAAAATTCTTGCCAGCAGGTCTTTTGAGGGAAGCGACCGAAGGGGCCTGCCTTCCCTCTCACCCCTAAGGGGTTTTCCCTACCAAGCCTCTTTGATAGGAAGCGGTTTGCTATGGGCTGCCTGCTGGCTTTCTTGGCAGTCCCCTTGGAAAGAAAAGGGAAGACTGCCGGTGGAAGCAGAGAGGTGCCCGAAAGCACCTCCAGAGAAGCGGGTGAGGGCGAGTCCCCTACACCTGTAGGCGTAGGAGAGGAGTAAGCCACCTCTCCGGTTAACAAGTATGGAGGGTCCCGTGCGCAAGCACAGGGGGATGGGGACCTCCATTTTTTCGGTGGAGCTACCCGAAGGCGGCTCCGTTGATGAACAAGGGGAATTTGGGAGATATGTGGGTTTTTGATTTGCATACATGGGCAGGGTAACCCTCTTTTTTA
The DNA here is from genome assembly GCA_963969495.1 of Ceratothoa steindachneri. Taxonomy (NCBI): domain Eukaryota; kingdom Metazoa; phylum Arthropoda; class Malacostraca; order Isopoda; family Cymothoidae; genus Ceratothoa; species Ceratothoa steindachneri. The sequence goes on from OZ018320.1 coordinate 70,989,037, forward strand.
CACGGGATTCAATCGCGCATCACCTCTCGCAGTAGCCCGCACTGCAAGAGGTGCTTACAGGCCCGGCAGAGCCAGGCGCCTCCATTTGGGACCACCCCTCCAAACCTGGTGCCCTGGCAGTCCATCGGCATGGCGGCTCAACCTTAGACACGGCGTAAAATCAAGGATAGACAGTGAATTGAGAAGGGAAAGGGATGTGAGGAAGGTATGGGTGGGGATGAAGCAAGTTGTTAAAAAACCCATCCCGAACCGGAGCTCAGATGTTAGGGAACGTTGTCCCCCTCCCCCATTAGCCCCGATCCGGGACGGTTGGTTTGAGAAGAAGGTCAGCATCTACCCTGTGAAATTAGAGGCTGACCAGAGAAAGTTGTGGGAGAGGTTGTATGAAAAGCAAGGAAATAAGTGTTTTGAAGGAAGGAGAAGCGGCTATGCTGGGGTTGGACGGAGTGCTGAGTCCCGTCAGTACGGCGGCCAGGATGGCAAATCGCCGCGCCCCTTACGGGGACGACGCAGCGGAAGTCCCCCGCGTCGAAGTCGGCTGACGGTGGAATGCAGCTGTACAGCTACTGCCTGAAACGAGGTATCTAAAGCGAAGAGAAGGGAGACATCTGGCCGGGTGTAAATCGCACATTCTCCCGCCCGGCCCCCATCCCGTGGTGGTGGAGTCGCAAAACCCTTATACCCAGGAAGGGGAGACAGGGGGGCGTGCGTCCAGCATGGTCTCCTGCAATAAGATAGCTAACGGGGAATGGGAGGAGAAGAGCCTGCGCAGCTTATCCCTCGAAAAGACTATGTAACCTCTGAATGAGGGACCCCACGTAATCAAGGCTCCACTTTCCGCACTTTTGGTCTTAGTCTGAGACTCTTCACCAGGGGGAGCAGCGGGGCCGTCGTGCCGATCTTATTTTTGGTCGCTAACCGATAGGGAAGCAGACCCGCCCGTCCTCGAGGCTTCCGGGTAAGAATAGGAGCCCCCTAGTGTTTTTAGTCCTTTTTTTGTTAGCAGAGGAAGGCGGGGAATGAAACCACTCCTCCCCTCCGCCCATAGTAGACCCTAAGCCAGATGGACCGGCCTCAGCAAGATCCTTCCCTGAAATGGAGAAAGTCTTGGCTGTCACAGGGGCACCAGCCTGGGGAGGAGATCCCTCCTCTCCTTTTCAGGCCTCGAGGGGCCCAAGCCGTCTGATAAGGACCTTACACAGGGGCGGACTCGAGTTCAGTGTTTGGCACCGAGCCATCCTTCGACCCCATGGAAGGTCTTCCCATCTGGTGCTGGGTCACTTCAGGGACCAAGTCCATCTCAAGGGGAGCCTCAATGTGGCCACTCCGCCCTAAGACATCACAGATCCCATTTGAGATTTTTTTTTTATATTATAATGCCCGCGAACCGGCATCCGTCAAGAAAGAGAGGAGGGTAGGACATTACGGGACACGAGCCGATGCGGCTGCTGTCATAATCTTCCCTAATGGAGTTGGCCCGATCGAGCCGCCACAACTGGAAGCGGTCAATTATGGGCCACCTGCCTTGCTTTCTTGGCAGTCCCCTTGGAAAGTAAAGGAAGGACTGCCGCTGTAAAAAGTGACAGAAGAAGGTGAGGAGGGTCCTCTGCACCCGTAGGTAAAGGAGAGGAGTAAGCATCCTCTCCGGTTGAACAAATTTGAAGGGTTTGAGAGAGCACAGGCAGGGGACCTTTATTTTCTTCAGTGGAGCTACCCTAAGGTGTTTCCGGTGATGGTAGAGGGGAAGGTAAAAGGAAGAAGAATTTTTTATTGTCTTATCATTGGGCATGGTGGCCCTTTTTAATTCACCAGATGCACACGCTCATCACTCTACAACGTAGCCTGCTCTGTGAGGAGTGAATATGCGGTCGGCAGAACCAGCTGCCGCCATTTGAGGCCACTTCTGCCACCTAGTGACCTGGCAGCTCATCGGCATGGCGGCTCCACCTTAGGCACGGGGTAAAACATGATAGATAGTGAAAGGAGAAAGGGGATGTGAAGGTGAAGGTCGTGGTGAAGCAGGTTGTTAGAAACCCACCAGGCTAAGTTGGGGCCGGACGCAGAGCCGATTCCCATCAGCACTGTGGCCAGGAAAGCAAATCGCCGTGCCCCTTACGGGTGTAGCACAAACGGACTCAGCAAGCCTTTCACAGTCGAACAAGGCGAATAGGGTAGGGGTGGGTCTCGAAGCCATTCCGTGGTTTCGTATCACACGTTTGACCTTGACCACCACGTGGTCAGCAAGCTCTAAGAGTAGTTCACGAGTTCCTTCGCATAAACCACTCCTTTCACGAAGTGAGCGGTGGAGAGCAGCGTCACCCACGCCGGGAGGCCATTAATCAGGGCCGCCTCGGAGGGATCCGACGCTTTCGCAAGAAGGCTCCGGCCCGAGAAACGTGTCACTTTCGTCTCTGTACCAATCAAGCTAGCTAATGCTCTACTTTGATGGATCATTTTAGCCTTGGCCAACATGCCCCCATTAGTGAACCAAATAACCAGAAAGCGTTTGAATTCAGCAGGCTCGAAAACGCCAGGTAGTCTCTAAAGGGCCCCGACGTAATAGAGACTGTAGTCTTTGTATGAGCCTCCCCACGCAAGGCGCCTTGCTACCGGGCGTGCCAAACTCGGTCTGTTCGCTTACCAAAATGTCAGTGGACCATTCCGTCCCCGGAGGCCTCACGGAGCGAGAGCAACCCTTAGAAGCCCTCTTTGTATTCTTCTTAATTTTCTTTTTTGGAGAGGAGGATAGGGAATGAACTCGCTTCGCTATAACCCAGGAAGGAGATCCTCGGCCGGACGAACCGGCCTCAGTCAGATCCTTCTCCGAAATGGAGAAGGTGATAGGTGTCAAAGGGGCACCAGCCGGGCGAGGAAGCCCCTCCTCTCTTTGTGATTCCTCGGGGGTCCGAGCAACATGAAGAGGAGCTTTCACGGGGGCTGATACAGATTCGGTGTTTTGCACTCCCCACAGCTTCTTTCCTATGGAATCCGCTACCATCTGTGGTTGTGTAATCACCCCCACCCTCCTGCCTCAGGCATCACGGATCCTAATATAGGACTGTCTTTAAGTGGTTCGTTTTTTTTTCTGCCCGGCGAGACGACCTCCATCGAGGAAAAGATGGGGACAGGTGCGCCGAACGCCGACCCCCTTCAAACTCTACTCTAGGAAGCGCGGAGCTTCGTCTCTGTTATCACGTTTTCCCCTAAGGGGGTTGGCCCTATTGAACCGCTCTCATCGGAAGCAATCGATTTGGGGCCACCTGTCTGATCTCTTGGCACTTCATTGAGATATGAAAGGGAAAGCTGCCGATAGCGGCGAGATGGAATCGTCCTTGGGTGCATCCAAAGAAGGGATGAGCGTGGATTCGACAGTACCTTTAGAGTGTTAGAGATGACCCTGAAAAAGCAAAGGGGCGCACGCCCTTTTAACAGGTGGAGCTGCCTGAGGGAGGCTCCAAAGTAAAGCCCCTTTGCCGCATGGAAAGGGTGAGTCTTGTCTTATCTCGTCCTCTCCGGCACCTAGGGCGAACGAGGCCGCGCTTGGAGGCTGATCTCCATGCGCTTCCGGTTGCCCACCATTTCTTCCACCTGTGTCATGGTAACAGTTAATAAGAAAAAAATTAATGGAAATTAGATACCTTAACCTCCCAATGCCTTGAAAAAAGTATCCATAGGATCCGAAATTTTCCGAATGTGATCATTTACACATACTCTGCCCTTAGGCCCAGTTAAGATGGGCTTTGGAATCCCGGCCCACCATTCAGGCTAAACCGTCTTCGAGCTTTAATCATAAAGGATGATGCCGGCGTAGACACTTTATATGCCGTCAGTTAGTGACCTCATGGACACAAGAGAACGAATTTGCGCCGGATAGCCAGAAGCTCTGTGTATAGAAGAACAAGTTATGTAAAAAAGCAGTTAAGATAGGATGGTCTAGATGACCGAACTTATTCCAGGTGGGAACAAACTTTCCTGGTACAAATTTGAGTAGACAAAAAGTTGAGAACAACCGACAAGCTCAGAAGAAAGCCTAGGAAATTCTAGTTGGCTGGCAGCCAACAAAGTAGTAAAACTTGCCCGCCATGAACAGGCTCCCAAGAAAGGTCATAGGGAAGGAGGTGGGGGTGGAGTGATCATCACATCACACGTTAGGGATAGAGTTGCTAAGATGCCAACTTTTCATCCCATTAATCGCATACCAAGGTTCAGAAGGCGTTAAGCGAGGCTGGTCTTTTACAAGTTGGAGTGTTAGAAAGCCTTGTTTATCGAGGTTTCAAAGCGTCTTCTAACACAGCAACAGTGGAATAGACAGGTCCTTAATACTAAATAGAATACACCGGGATTAATGGAAAGGCATTTGAAGGTGTTTAAGGGGTACAAATGAGGATCCGGGAGGGGGTACCAGTTGCTTTATGCAGTGGTATCTACTAGTGACAGTTGCCACCATCGCATAAGCTTTCATTTGCGGGTGTTGGGGAAGTCGCGCAGTCTTCCAGATGTCAGCTGGACAAAGATTGTCCATGATACACCTCGCATGGGGGGGGGGGGATAACCACAGGTACTCTATCTCTCTCCCCTTGACCTACCACCACGCGTTTGACCTCTAACCACTACTTTCTCTACATCATTTGTTTTCATAAACGTTAAGACGGGTGCCCTCGTTGGTTTCGCTTTATTAAAAAAATCCTGATAGAAAGATGACCTATCGAGGCGCTTTAAAATAAAAGCACTATCTGGTTATGGTGGCGAATGGAGCTCTCGTTTGGTGGGTGAACGAGACGGTGGATTTCTACGTCGAGGGGGCTCCAAGTTTAATTTCCAGCAAGAACGGATGACAAAAATATTGGCGCTCTTAGGGAGTTTACGCCTATCATTCGGTGCGTCCAGTCTGAGGCACTCGCGCAGACAGCTACACGTATACACGTCATTACAATACAACTATCTGTTCAACCTCCCCTCCTTCGAGAGGATGCATTCCTCTTATGTTGCGAAACCTAAGGAAAGGGGTTCATTCCCCACTCCTTTGACGTGTAACAGATAATTTTCCCTCGCATCATGAGTGGTTTCTGCTCTTCCAGACTAAACGAGGACCGGGCGCAGGGCTTACCTGCGATTATCATTTTGATCTTTATGTGAATTTCATTATCCAGTTGGTGGAGCTCGCCCACGATTGAAACGGCTGGGCTGGGGCAATTAGCGATGACGATGAATTCCGCCCCCTTTCGTCTTTTGCGCTCAGCTTGGTGGCACAGTTAAGTCAACGCGACATTACACCTCTAAGTGGGGTCATTCTGGAAACGCGGAATCCGAATGAAGCCTCTTAGTTGGGAAAGAAGCGCAGCGAGGCACTGGGCGACCTCTCGGTCGCTGCATATCTGCGGAGGGCGGTGTGAAAAGCGTAGAGTAGTGGTTTTCAACCAGGGTGCCACTGCCCAAATATGTATTTCAAACATATAAAAAACACTTCAAAGTATTTTGACACTAGCTTCTCTGCATTGTACAACGCAAAAAACAAGGATAGGAGAAAGATTGCAAACAGTGAATGAGGAAATGAGAGTTGCCTTGTCAACAATACGTACCAATATTAAAGAATCTTGCGATACCCATCAAGCTCAAATTTCCCATTAAAGTTTTAAAGGTCAAATTTAATTATTTTCAAATTGTTATGCCATATTTTGATGAAATTAGGTTAAATGTCAATCGTGGTTAATTTTGAAGTGCTTTCCACCTAATTAAATACACATTTATACTTCAATTATTGGATATTGGGGTGACACGACTGTTTCGAGATAGCAATTAGGGTGCCAATATCATAAAAATGTTGAAAACCACTGGCGTAGAGTTAGTTATACAACCATTCACTCCTTAAAACCTTCAATTTCGTTGGGCGTTTTCGCATTCGTATATCCTCCAGACACTACTATTCAAAGTAGACGCGTTTTTTTATTGCATTCTTTACCATCCTGACACCTTTCTCGTTTTCCTACGAATCTTTTTTTATCTGACTTTCCCTCTCGGCATTCTTCTCTGTTGTGTACACCACGTTTTATTTTTACTTTAGAACAATCTAACAATTAAGTTAAGATTTAATCAATTAAGTGGGTTCAATGTATGGACACAGAGGCATTTTATGTACAAATTATCAAAATGAGGTGGTGGTGGCTTCCATCCCGAACCTGCCAGTGGATGTCATGTGTAATATGGGCAACCTAGCTGTGCCTGACATCTGTAGGATTGTGTGCCTTCCAGTCCCCAATGCTTCCAGGGAGACAAATATTTTTACTTTGTTTTTTCACCACTTTCTTTACAGATTTCTCCTTACAAACTCTGCATACGCGATAGGTCCTCGTTGATAGTTCACTTTAAATAGGAGGAAAATCCATAGCTATCCCCAAAATCCCGCATAGCGTAATGTTATTCTCAAGGTGACGTTGAAGCCAATTTGACTTCGAAGGAACAAGGTCACAGTCCTGCGGCAATTATAAGTGGAATCTAAATATTTCGTTGTCCTGATGTCATTTGAGAGTTGAATTAATCGCTCATTTACCCACTCTCTCTTTTCATCATAAATCCAAATGGGAAAGAGTTAATGAAAGTATCTTCGAACCTTCCTTGAACTTGAAAAGGTCAAGCAAAGTTCAGATGTTCCGGAGCGCCGCGGGGAGATCGTACCGAAAAGTGTCAGAGCGAAATATGAATAATTTTCTACCTTTGATCTCGCTTATTAGAGCTCGCGTCGATTCCGTAATCTATCGTGCGTGACACCCCTCCCCGCCCCACACCCGGCCCCGATGGATGAGGACGGTGGCTTTAGCTTCATCGTCTCCTTTGTGAGTTTGAGGTGAATCAAGTATTACATTTCATGGAAGTGATAAATACTACGTGTTGTACTGTCATTAGGTCTCGTGTTCGACTTGCATAGGCAGGGTTAATTTGTATAAGAATAACGCCCTTCCGTTGATCAAGCATTCATAAATACTTCACAAGACATCTTATCCCATAAGTGATACGGGTTATGAAAAGCTTCTAAATTCTAAAGAAATGTTAAATTCGCCAAGATATTTGATTAATGCTATTTCTAGAATATATAGTCATGAAAATGAAGTTAAAAGTGTTTAATGGACAATGAAAGATGGCATGTAAGATGGCAAGATGGCCCCAATTAATTTGATTTTCATCTAAGAATGTGAATTTTAACAGAGTGCAATTTTCTATTTCAGAGAAATTTAGCCGCGAACGACTTATTTAATGTCCTTTGTAACATCAGGCAAGATATATAATGCTATAGTAAATTCTTTTATACAGTCTCATTTCTGCGATTTATTGATTCGTCTTTCCGTCAGATTCATGCCGATATTAGACTTTGCTTATCATTTGTATTCAAAGCGGGAACAAACAAAATTAGAAATCGAAACGTTATCATTAAAGTAGGGAAGGAAGTCGGCCCCCGGCATTTCCCAGCGACATGCACCCACGCAAACGGTCTTTCCAGTGGGACCGAGGGAAACTTCTGGCCGAGCTTCCGCCTGTCTCTGAAGTGTGTGTGTGTGTGTGTGTGTGTGTGTGTGTGTGTGTGTGTGTGTGTGCGTGTGTGTGTGTGTGTGTATGAGAGAGAGAGAGAAACGAACCATCTCGATGGTTCTTCCGAAAAGATTTTTGCTATATCCATTTTTCGTTTCGTCCGCAAGCAACTTGGTTGAGAATGCAATTCTCCAAGCAGGGGACAAGCCAGACTTTCCAATATGGGGATGAATAAAACCGGCTTGTCAAGAAACGAAGCAAATCGGTTGCTAGCTCTCGCCAAAGCACGCACGGACTCTTTAAAGCTCGCGATACTCTGCCAGCACGCACTCTCCAACTACCAAAGTTTATCACTTATCAAGAAGGAATTTGCAAAGAAAGAAAGAAGAAATCCTCTCGCACAAGACTCCCAACCTCCGGGACTTTTTATTTAAAGACAAGGCTCGGTAGAGCCAATCACCTCATCCTTTTTTTTTCTACCTCCTAACACCTGCTATTCATCTTCATCCATCTCACCCCTCCACGCAAAGCTTAAAGAGAATAATACATTTCATCTGGCCCTAGTATTTTAATAGGTCCGGCTAATTCACCACACTCCCCTGTCTCAGGGAAAAATCGTCCGGATGGGAAAGCTGCCTATAATCGCCTAGTTCAAACTATGCCCTGCACTGTGCAAAGGCATAATTTGAGGCTCCCTAGGAAAGTAGGTTTGAGGCTTATCCCACTGTGGAACTCTGAGTCATAGGTTCCTGATCAATAGGACTACGCTGGAAGTCCCGAGGTGTTCCAAAAGAACCTCCGGGGGAGCCCGGCCAAAACCATAGAAGGACTTGAAAGTCTATATGTAAGTTGGACGCAAAGTAGAATATTCAAAACCCCGAGGGGGCGGCATCCCGGATGGCGGGGGTTGATTCGACCACCATCCACCAAAACTCGGCCATATTTCACCCCTCGGAGGATTCCACCCAGGCTCATTCATTCCATTTTTCATCTAAGACAGCAACTCGTATCTAGACATGTAAAGCCCCAATAGAGGCAGGGGATATTCCTCACTCATAAAAAGTAAAATTTAAATATTTTTTGTCCCAGGGAAATTTTGAAATACAGGTACAAAATGCAACGAGGACATCCAACAATAAGAAGAAACCTCCAGAACTGAGGGGTAGGGCCCCCTTGGACCAATGGATAATTCGGAAGGAGCAAAGAGGGTCCCGATCAGGGTCCTCGAAGGGCACTCTAAACCAAATCTGGGAAAGATCCTCCATACCATTTACGCAGAACTTGGAGTCCTTTTTCTTAGATTAAAAGACCAATACAAGGGATATGTGGCTCTCTGCGATACCGAAAAAGATTTAGACAACCTCCTTAAGCGAGAATGCGACAAAAAAATAGGACTCGCTGCCAGGGTACCTCCTGCCGTTGTAAACAAAGGATCGGCGATTTGCAAAAGGCTAGACCCATGGGTAGGAGAACACTCAGCAGAAGGATATCAAAAAAATCAAGAATGATCCACTCGAAAAAATTGTAAAATTCAGGAAACAAAGTGGCGAGGAACACACACACGTGTTCAAGGCTGTTTTCAAGGAGACAGACATGGCCGCAAAAGCAGCATTCTACACAAAAATAGCACCAGGTCAGATGGAGTGGAAAGCCTTTCTCTGTGCAGGTTTGTTTTAAGTGCTATGCCCTTGATGACCACCCAACGAGAGAATGCACATACCAAGGTATGAAATGTTCCGAGTGCTCCGGCACTAATCACAGATGGAAACAATGCAGAAGCCCAGAAAAAAGTGTGTAAACTGCAGGAATGCACGCCTCACTCTCTCAATGCCCTGCCCAATGAAAAATTCAAAAACAAGAAGACCGCCATGAGAGAAGAAAAAGAAAGGAGAAGAACCACCACATATGCGGTGGCCACGGCCTCAAAACCATCACAGGAACATAAAACAGTCGTAGATATAGAAGGAAACATGAGACCAGACCTTATATTGCGCTTATTACATGCACACTTTGTGAGTATGGCAAAGCCACGATCATATTCTGAAGAATTAAATAAGATGCTTACAAAAACGTTTTAAAACTTATGTGGTTCCCTGAAAATCCTCCTTCAAATGACTTATACTGAATTTCAATGGCACCCAAAAATAAATCAACTGAAGAAGTACAAATCGAAAAGGAAACATAAATTAGCGAAGAAGATATAGAAGTAATGGAGCAAATTAAAATCGTGAAACGAAAACTTAAAAAAGAAAAAGAAAAGTCAAAATGTAACACCGAAAAGTATAATATAAAGATCTATGGAACCCACTCCTCACCAGTACCATCAATCAATAAGCAAAAAGATATTGTCGAAGGCCTTAGCGAAGGCAAATATAAATGCGACTATGACTGACTATGACGAGACCGATATTAGTAATGCCCTTAAGCAGGGCCTCATACGAATTTCGGTGAACTCGTGTTTCAACCTGTCAACAGACCAATTCAAGAAGAAACGACCAGGCCACGTCAGATCACCTGCAAATTCAGACAGGACCAAGGCCGGTAAAAATACAAAAAAAAATATGTATCAAAACGTACAATACCTAAAAAATCTAAAGATCTTTACCCTGAATGTCGACGGATGGAAAAAATAAAAAACTCATATACTGCAACGTCATTATAAAAATCGATCCGTATATAGTCCTAATAACAGAACATCGGATGAACTCACAAAACGAATACATTAAAATCCCAAATTATACAGGCCTAGCCACAAACCCTACCAAACTCGTTATGACGGAGCGGCCATGGGAATTAGGAAGGGACTAACATTAACGGCGATTAAGAATCTGGATGAGTCATACATAGCCATTAACCTCAAAATAATAACGGGGGACTTAGTGCTAGCCGGAGTATACCAACCGCCCCGGCGCTTGTACCTACCAACTCATAACTTCATCGGAATCTTCCGCTGACTGTCATCAGCTATTCTTATGGGGAACCTGAACGCAAGGTGCAACTCCGCGAGATACACCACTGATCAAAATGGCAGCGGTAAAACTCTGGAACTTCTCTTGAGGCGGCAAATAGTACAAAGAGAAGGCCCTGATTTTCCCACTTTAATTACGGAGCGGTCTTCAACCACTCCGGATATCATATTGACGAATCCGAACTTTGCTTTCAACATCCATACCTCTGCCAGCCCCGCAATACCCTCTGACCATATCGGATTTGTCACAAATATCTCCACTTCACCTATACAAATAGAAAATCCCTAAAGGAAAGCACTATCCAAGACCGACTGGACCGCATATACAGGGCGACCCCCTCCCCCGCCCCTAAAACGGGCCTGCACACACTTTTTGTGATATATCCTTCATTCACTCACTAATAACCCTTACTTTGCAGGACATGACAGAACACAACTAGATCTCAATGGGAGCTCCAACAAAGAATATACTGCGTCAAACATTACTACAAGACAGGCTCGTTCAAGAAAGTGCAGGACACTTTCGTGCATCAGTTCGAATGTGAAAAAACCCCTTCCAAGAGCAGAATTCACGACTGTGTGGGCCACTTCGAGGACTATGGGACAGTGGAGACCCTCAATCCCGCCAGTGACAACCGTCCAAGCCATTCGGGACGCCCCAGGAAGCGTACAGCTGAACCGGTCGAGAGCTTGAGAAAGTCAGTTCAGCAGAGTCAAAAACGCTCTATGCGCAAACGAAGTCAGTCCCTCGGTATATCCCGTGAGACTTGCAGGAGAGTATTAGTAATGGATGTAAAGGACTACCCATACAGAATACAGACGAAGTAGACCCTTACAGCCTCAGATAAGGAGCAGAGAAAGGCTATGGCGGTTAAGATACTGGAGAAGATTTAGGAGACCCCAACTTTCCTTAACCTCCTTTGGGCCTCAGATGAAGCTCACTTCCATCTTGAAGGAAAAGTGTAAAGTCAAAGGTCTTCTAGGGGACCTCCAGACCAAATTAGGTAGCCACCACGCCCCTACACTCCCCTAAGTGCACGGTTTGGACTGCAATCTCAGCCAGAGGCATCATCGGACTATTCTTCGAGGAATCTGACGAGAGTGAGTCACCAAGGAGCGGTATGTTGAGGTCTTCAAAACCTTCAAGATGGAGCTGCAGACCGTGTTCCTGTCTCTTATGGGGAAGTTCTGGTTCCAGCAAGATGGAGCAAGCTATTACACCTCAAACCTGTCTCGAGATTGGCTGAAAGAGAACTTTGGTAGGCGTGTGATCAGTCTCAAGACTGATTTGAGTTGGCACCTCACAGCCCAGAGCTTAGCCCCCGAGATTTTTCTCTGGGGCTACCTTAAAGACAGAGTGTACGCAGGAAGACCCAGGACCATCACGGAACTCAAGTAAGCCATCAGGGAGGAGATCAGAGCCATTAGTCGGTCGGTTTGTAAGGACGTCATGGACAACTTTGTGCTGCACCTCAAGAAATGCACACAGCTAAATGGAGGTCATCTCGAAAATGTGCTCTAGAATAAAAAAGAAAAGTCCAAAGACTCATGTTTTGATATGATGTTTTTAAACATAAAATAGTTATTGCCAAAGTTTCATTCAATCCTTGCATAAAATTAAGAAATGAGCCCTATCGAAAGTTGGGGCCCGTTTTTTTTTGGGGGGGGGAGGCACTCTGTAAAACCAATTTAGAGGAGTTTAAAATCGCTACTCCTGAAGACAGTCCCCTAGAATAAATAGACAAGCATTTAAAGATCACTAACCTCATAATAGAATTAGATAAGTTATCCACCCCAAAAACCAGATACAGAACAATCCCAGCCCCTCATTTGACCGAAGAAATTAGAGGAAAAATGGAACGAGTTTACAGTAGCTTCGAAGAAATCCGTCGACATGGAAACAACAGGGAAAGGTTTGAACGCCTTAGAAACCTAAGAAACCAAGCGAACGATCTAATTAGGAGAAGCATTAATACAACATGGGACAATTTAATTAGGAATATGGATATAGACAGACCACAGAAGGTCCTGGAACCTATACAAAAAAACTTAAAGGTTCCGTCCCAAAGGATAAAATGCACTTAAAGGAAGGAGCAGAAGAAATAAATGACGATAAAGAAATAGAAAAACGCTTCAGAGATCGCTGGTCTAGGATCTTCTCTATTACTCCAGAGGAGAACCTAAACTACGATGTGGCCCACGAACAACAAATTACAGATGAACTAATAGAGAGGGAACCTGAACTCTCACCTTTTATACGGGTTAACGAATCCCGTGAACGAAGGAAAGCCCTTCACCCCGATAGAACTTAATTTACCCCGTGCGTCATTTAAGCAGAGAACCCCAGGTATTAGTGACATCACTAAGAACCACATTCTAAACGCGCTCACAAACATTCAGCTATCGTTGCTCGGAGTCTTTAATGCATGCCTAACATCGGGCACTTTCCATCCGCATTGAAAACAGAGAGAATGATATTCCTTTCCAAACCCAGAAAACCCAAAGGTCACATTGAAAGTTATAGACCAATCTCATTATTAGAATTCATCGGAAAATTACTGGAGAAGTTGCTCAACGAGAGGTTACAAAACTACCTTGAAGAAAAAGAGATGCGAAACCACCAGCAACACGGATTCAGGAAATAGCTAGTCACAGAGACAGCACTAGAACTCATTACCGAAAAGATTGAAGTCGATCTTGCAAGAGGTAACAGATTGGACCTAACACACTGCGATGTTGCCAAAGCCTTTGATAAGCTATGGGCTCTAGGACTAAAAGTAAAAATAACCCAGCTTGGTCTCGAACCGAACCTGACTCGAATTCTCTGTAGCTATCTCGAAGGAAGGAAGGCAAAACTATCAATAAATAACTTCACTGGCGATGCCTTCACCCTTAATGCAGGGGTTCCGCAATGGGGGTGTCTCAGCCCTACGCTATACGTGTATTCTACAAACCTCCCCCAACCTCTAGTTAAGAAAGTGCATTTTTTATCCAACTGGCAGACGATGTCTCACAAATCATAGCTAGTGAACGAAAGAATCCAAAAGATACATTGCACAAAGAAAAGCCAGAGAAAACACAAATATAAACAACTTGGAAAAAACCCACAAAATAAAAACTAATGTTTCAAAACATCCCCATAAACAGAGGGAAAGCACATCATCTCACTACTAATAATATCAATTACCCATACAACAACAGAGGCAAAGCCCTCGGCCTGAAAATCACAAGCAATGAGTACATCACACACGTTAACGAAAAAAAAATTGCCCGAGCAAAGATCACCTTCTCCTCCCTTCACAGATTCAGGAACCTTTCCGAAAACAATCAGAGGAAACTATATTTGTCCCTTGTACGTCTATTTCTTACATACCCGATTATCCCGACCCGCCCTCTTCCTAAGACCAAAATATTACAGATCCAAAGGATCCAAAACAAAGCGACCCGATTCATAACCAACACCTCCAGAATAGAAAGGACCCAGTCGATTGAACTACACCACTTAAGAACCAAACTAAAACCAGTCAACCTAAACTTACATGAACGCACCCAAAAAACATGGCACAATTTAGAAGAGAAACTCCCGGACGACATATTAAACAAAATTAGACTTACCGAACGTGAAAGAAGGAGACTTCAATTCAAACAGAAGTTCAAAAGTAGTAGAAAAATAATACAAGAGAAGATACTACCGCTATACAATTAAGGAATAAATTAAGAATTTCAAAAGAGATAGAAATTAAAAAAATAATTATATAATTTAGTAATTATTTAAAATAATAAATCAATAGATTAAAAAGTAGAGAACAAAAAGAAAAAGTAAAAAAAAATATGATAAAGATAGTGGAAGTGCAACCGTAAAATAATCAAAATCTTGACTAAAAAAGGAAAATACTTTAAAGAATAAATTCAAGAAAACAAAGGCTTAAAGGCTTTCACGCAAATGAAAACTACAATATAATTAACCAAGTAAAAAATCTATGAAAACAAAGGCTCTTGTTACTCAAACGAAACAAACCAATAAACAAAATGAGTAAAATAAAATAAAACAAAATATCTCGATTACCAGGCAACCTGGTACATCTTACCATCACCTCAGGGGTTTAAAGACTAACATACGATGAAAACCATAATAATAAACTTATATCATATATACTTATGTTTTCATAGAGCTTAATTGAAGCGAATAATTTTAGTGCATATAATAACGATTTAATTCTTAGCAGCAATTCTCATTAAAAGGAATAATTCCATCTTTTATGTTAATATATAATTTCCCATAATTAATGGTTAAATTAATTATTTTCTATAATAAAGCTCATAATCTCTTTCATTGCAACCTTACAGAGTAAAGAGTATACATTAAACAACCTCTAAATTCTCCCCCCCCGAGCTGTCAATATCCTCATTGGTTTCGGGGGTAAATCAAAGAAGAAGCACCTCGTGATCACAAAAAATGATGGCAAGCTAATTTTGAGTTTCTCCTTCAACTTTCATCAATTCATTATTTTGTAATTTCCCTATTTTAAGTTTTTCATAGACGATGCACTTCGAAAAACATGATACCTTCCTAAATAAACAGCAAGGATTATTAAGATAGTTATTTCTATTTAGCGCTCCTGTCATTAGTTCTAAATATTCATAGCTATCCAGAGTTATATGTTGTACAATTTTTAATAAATAATTTGCTCCCCTCGGCAAATAGTGTTTAGCCCAACAAGTATTATTTTGCATTTGAATGACCCCGAGACGTATTTGAGAGTTGTTATAATGGCGCCGAGTTTTTTTTTATATTGTATCTAGCATTTAAGTAACGATCACAGAATCTTCTTTGAGCTATTGTAGGATTTTTTTACTCTGTCTCCTGGGTGCCATCATGGGCATAAGTCACCGTAATCAAAACCAGCATAAAAGGTTCGCTACGTTCGAAACAAAATAATAAAACAAAAAACTAGCAAGCAAGATAAAACAACCCCAATAGTAACCCACAAAAATGAGAAGGGAACGGCATGCTCCGACGTTCAAAGGCAGACCCGCCTCCCCGGCGTCGGAGAATGCCCTCAGCCACCTCCAAAAGGTCAATTAAGTTACAAGAATGTGTACACGAACCCGCCCTGAGAAGAAGGGACAAGCGGTATTGGCCCCGCTTGACTCTACATCGGGAAATGTAACGTGCACGAAGATCCCGGAGACCGGGGCATTCAACAACAATGTGAACAGCTTGGGGGATAACGCAGTCGTCGCGGTAAGGCGAGGGGGAAGGGGCATCAAATGGCGGTACGTATAGCTCAATTTGGGCAGGACAGAAAGCGACCTGAAGTTACCAATGCAGGGATGGGGGGGATGTTACGCGAAGAGTGGTAGCGCAACTTCAAGTTCTCAGCTGTCTCCCATCTTCTTTGTCAGGGAGCCCGAGGGCTGACCCGACTCAAGACAAGTAGTAGGTGTGAGGAAGAGTGAATTCCTGTTGCGGTCGCCTAATCCTCGCGGACTCTTTGGTACTCTCATTCTCCAGGAACCCAGAAGATAATCTCGACATTCGCCTGATTCGCGGCAGTCGTGGCGTCACTGATACAAAGACCAAGGGGGTGGGAAGATTCCAATGCCCCGAGAACACTCGGGGGCGCTTTCTGGGTCGCTAAAAGTTAAGATCTTGTCTCCAAACCGGGCACGAAGCGTTATCTCCCGTACCGACCGGTGGATTACAACCATCTCGGCCGCGAAGATAGAAGCAGAGCCTGGTAAAGCCCCACGACTTTAAACAAAGGGGATACGGCATGGAAGCCGACCCCCTCAGGGACTTGGAGCCATCTGTAGTACGACTTTTACTAAGCTAATTAACCTTAACGACTGGGCCGGGAAGAGGGAAAGGAGGAAGATTAATAGTTCATTTTGCAAATAATCATCGTTTAGTCGACAAATTCCGACTCGGCGAAGAGTCACTCCCTGCCCATAAATGACAACGATCCACTCGAAAAGCTGCGAAAAAACGAGTCAAGAAATGGAAAAAAAATTCAAGGCTGCGGAAATTGACCTTAGTTGAAGAAAATCAACGGCCTGGAAAGGGGCATGAGATGAAAAAAAATAAATGGACCGGAAATGGCCTAAGATAGAGAAAATTCAAGGGCGTAGAAAAGACTGGATGGAAAATTCAATGATGTGGAAAATAACATAAATGGAAAAATCAATGGTTTCATATGCCTTTAGGTTGAAAAATCAAGGGTGCGGAAAATAGCCTGAAATGGGAAATTTAAGCGAAAACTGAATGACATGAGATGGAAAAACAACTGAGAAATGGCTTGAAATGAAAAAGAAAAAAATCAAGCGGGCAAAAAAATGAAAAGCTGGCGAAATCAAAAGTGTGAAAAAATGACAGCGGTATTTTTTTTTTTTATTATTATAGAGCCCATCTGGCAACTGCCCACTTGGGCATAAGTCGCCGGAAACACGACACAGCCTAGAACTAGGCTACTTTAAAATAAAAATATGAAAACAATCATAAAAATGTGAAAAACTTAACAATTAGGAAGCAATCTCCGGCAGCGGGGGGGAGGTCCCTCTCAGCCCGGTGCAGGAGCGTGCAACCTACCAAAAAAACAATAAAAAACAAAAAAGGAATCTTTTTAAATAAAGGGAAGAAGCCCAGCCTCCCCCCAAAAGTCAACAAGTCCACAAGTCAATGTGCACGAAATCGTCCCGAGTACAAGGGACAGGCGGTAGCGACCCCGTCCATCCCGGCACCGGGACAGGTATCATGCGCGAAGATCACCCAGACTGGGACATTCGACAAGAATGTCGCGAACAGTCTGGGGGACGACACAGTCGTCGCAATAGGGCGCTGGCGAGCGCTCCATCAGATAGCGATGCGTCACACGAGTATGTCCGATTCGGAGACGACAGAAAGCGACCTGAAGCCGTCGCGGCATTGGGGGATAGGTCCATAAGAACAGTCGCGGCGCAATGGCACGCAACTTTAAGTTCCCTTCGACCGTCTCCCATCTTCTTTGCCAAGCACTCCGAAGAGCTGCCCGTATTCTTGCCATGTAGTCGGTGTGAGGAAGAGCGAAACGCTGGTCCGGTCGCAGAGTCCTCGCGGACTCTTTGGCGCCCTCATCGGCGCGCTCAATCCCCGCAATTCCTACATGTTCAGGAACCCAGCAGAAGATAATCTCGACATCTGCACGGCTCGCCAAAACCGTGGCGTCACGGATATCGCGAACCAGGAGATGCGGAGATTCCAATGCCCCGAGAGCACTCAGGGCGCTTTCTGAGTCGCTATAGATCACAATCCGTTCTCCGAACCGGACACGTCGCGTAATCTCCTGTACCGAGTGGTGTATTGCCACCAGCTCGGCCGTGAAGACAGACCCAGCGCCTGGTAGAGCCCCGCTGACTTCAAACAGAGGGCATACGGCATGGAAGCCGGCCCCCTCTTGGGACTTGGAGCTATCCGTATACACTGGCACGGTTCCAGCGTGACACGAGGTGTGCTCCAAAAAGGTCGAACGCAATACTCCCGGCGCAGTACAAGCTTTGGGTGCAGAGGCGTGGCGACAAATAGTCAAAGGTGGTACACCCCCCGCCACGGTGGCGTCCTGGGCAGAACCAGGAGCGCCACCGGCCCGATAGCTATATCTAGCTCTCGAAGGAGTTTCCTGGCCCTAAACCCTTAGGGTATGACTGGCGTCTCTCGGCGGCATAGGCACCATCGAGATCAGCTGCGGATGCAGTGAGAGCTGTTGGCGACCGAGGGAGGCGCCGGGCTCGCGCTTACAGGCAAGTGATGCACTGCACGCGGCGCAGAGCGAGTGGCATCTCCCCAGCATGCGCTCAATGGGGGAAGTGTTGAAGGCACCGGTCACAAGGCGAAGACCGGTGTGGTGGATCGAATCCACCTTCCGCAATAAACGCTCGGCTGCGAATGCATAAAACTCGCATCCGTAGTCGAGCTTCGAACGAACAAAGGATCGATAAAAAAGTAGGGCAGTAGCCCTATCAGCGCCCCAAGCGCTGAACGTCACGGAACGGAGAATGTCCATGGCGTGGGTACAAGAGACCCTAAGTCTGCGAATATGAGCCTCCCAGGTGAGGCGACGGTCGAATACAAGACCAAGGAAACGGTGCGATTCGACCACATCCAGGCGCACCCCATTAAGAAACAAATCTGGGTCGGGGTGAAGCCGTGAATGGCGGCACAAGTGCACCACCTTAGTCTTGGCCAAAGAAAACCGAAACCTGTGCGCTTCGGCATAGCGAGAGACGCGGTTCAATGCCTGTTGGAGTCGACGCTCCAGAGTTGGCATCTGGGCCGCGCCAAAAGAGATCGAAAGGTCGTCCATGTAGAGCGTAGCGAGAACATCTTCCGGCAGCACCGAGGTGAGGCCGTTCATGCTCAGGGCAAAGAGTGTGACACTGAGGACACTTTCCTGCGGGACACCTTCTTCCTGCTCCTTTGGGCCGGAGAGGGCTCTGACAGCGGTAAAAATCAAGGGTAGGAAAAGGCCCGAGATGAACAAATTCGCCGTTGGAAGATGGGTTAAAATGGAAAATCATGGGAAAAATGACCCGAGATGGAAAAATCAAGGCTGTGTAAAATGACGAGATGGCAAAAATATACAATGCGTGAAAAATATCCAGATGGAAAAAAGAAAAATATGGGAAAAGGCCTGATGGAAAAATTGTGGATGTTGAAAACTTCCTAAGGCCTGAAATGGAAAAATCAAAAGGTGTGTAAAATGACAATGGAAAAATTAAGTGAGATATGACCTGAGATAGAAAAATAAAGGATGTGATATTGATTTAGATGGAAAATTCAAGGCTGTGGAAAATGGTCTAAGATTGAATAATAAAGCGTGCGGAAAATGACCTGGGACGTAAAAATCAAGAATGTGGAAATGACCCGGTGGAAAAATCAAAGGAGTGGGAAATAGCCGATAAGATGGTAAAAATAAATAGAGTGATAAATTATATGAGATGGAAAAAACAATGCTGTCGAGAAGATAATGAGACAAAAAAATTAAGTGGCTAAAATGGACCGATATGGAAAAATCAAGGGTGGGAAAAATGGCACGAGATGGAAAAATGGCACGAGATGGAAAAATCTATGGCGTTGAACATGGCCTAGAATCGAAAAAATAATGGCGCGAAAAATGGCTTGTGTCCGCGCAATGCATTTGAGCTTGTGAGACAATAAGGAAGCAAGTTATTATTTGCAAGAGGAAATGTTAATTAACTCCTAACGAAGATTGTTTCTTCCTGTCTCAGGAGGCAGGGACTTGCAGAGCTCCCGTGCATGAGAACGAGAGAACCGGGACATTGAACTATGTTGAAACCTTAATATATTTAGGGGGCAAAAGCGAATCACATGCTTAGATGGATTCGAAGGTGAACTTCCATTCTTAGTAACGTGAAATCCGAAACATAGCCAGTATCTGAGTGGTCTCCAGATTAAAGTCCCTGCAAGAGAAACGAGGGATGAGGGAGATTGAAAAGAAGTAAACAGGAAGCAAAGAAAATAGTTATGATATAAGAGGAACGAGTGAAAGAGATGAAGAACGAAGAAAGAGAGAGAGAGAAAAAGAAGCGAGGGGGGAACGGAGATAGAGGGTGGAACGAAGAAAAAGAGAGAAATAGAAGAGAGAATAGGAGATAGAGAATGGAGGAGAGAATAGAGGAGGGAGGGGGTGAGAAGAAAGCGCAGAGCGATAGAGGGCACACAAATATATCTACACACGCAAGACTAAATGGAGCAGCACTGAGGAATGCGCACACCTCTGGGGCGAAAGTTGGGTGAATGATCTGTAGTCAGAAATATGATAAACAAAACTTCACTTTGGAATCACAGAGGTCAATTTTCATTGGACAAACTGACGTGGTATGTGTGTGATGAGTCTTGCTTTGTGCATGCACACGGGCGCACAGGCAACAGCTTTCTCACAAACTCCTTAAACAGCTAAGTTGAAAACATGAGTCCTGACTGACTGACCAATGAAAAGATCTTTGGGACCCCTAAACCCATCTCCAACCCGTCCAAGCCATCTTAGGATCAAACGATTTCATCCATCTATACCCAAACACAGGAGTAGGGCATCTTATGTGAGCGCACCTCAGGTATACGTTTATCTCCATATAAAATAAAATTTAGGACCTTTTGAAGGCAACTTGGTCTGAAAAGACCAAGACCTAAACCAGTCCTCATAAAAGATAGGAGAAACTCGTGTTTTTCCCACCCAACTGTTGGCTGATGAGCGCAGAAATACGCACAAAAGAGTAGGCAAAAGAATACACAGGTCGCGGATATCTTAGCGAGTAAATTCATTATTGCCCCAATTCCCCGCCCATTCACGCCCTCCCGAAAAGCACATACGAATGGTGAAAGCGATATACGAGAGCCGTTTTTGAAGAGATCCTGAAAATCTGACCTTGAAACATAGTTTAATGACAACAATGCTTTATCTGAATGTTACTCGTACATGCATGTATGTACACAAGCATACACAAACAGATTACTAACCGGTCAAAGTGACCTCGCTACATCAATTTAAGTCTATTTTCTCCTAATGGAAATAGGTACATCCATGACTTATGGCGTCAATTCCCAAATCTTGCGACCTCCATTATTTATCATGGTTAATTTTAGATTGTCATACGAGTATATACTCTGATTAAAACTATGTATGCCTTGCCAACACACCAAAATATTCAGCAAAAACTATTTATCCACGTTCAACAAAGCTTACTAGAGTAAATCTATCTTCGTTTAATTTGGGGGGTCGGGAATGGAGCACTTTAGCCATGGCCAGAAACAAGGATGCACCGAACAGAAGTTAAATTAAAAAAAATCCCTCCATTTTTCCCGCTCCTGAAACACATGCGCCTTAAAAATTGCGAAGGTCTATCGACAACAGCAACCATGGTGGCAAAATTCTATCGACAACAGCAACCATGGCAAAATTCTATCAACAGCAATGATGGCAAAAGTCTATCGACAAGAGCAATGGTGAAAAAATGCTATCGAAAACGGCAATGATGGCAAAAGTCTATCGACAACAGCAACCATGGCAAAATTCTATCAACAGCAATGATGGCAAAAGTCTATCGACAAGAGCAATGGTGAAAAAGTCTATCGAAAACGGCAATGATGGCAAAAGTCTATCGACAACAGCAAGTGTCCCTCGGGAACATTTTCACCCCGAACTCTGCTAATTAGCGCACCTTATCACTAAGCTTCCTTCCCCGACATGTCGCCTCTTTGGCCTACCTACAACAGACCAAGAATATTTAGTTGGGGGATTTCCCGCAAAGGGGGATCAGTTTCGTTCCTTTGACTGTCACTCCTCTTTGAATGCCTTCCCCCTTTTTGTTCGTCTGTCTAGCCCCTCATCTTTCTCCCAGAGCATCTGCAATTTCATTAGGTAAAATTCGTCATCTGGGGGCACTCTGGTTAACCGATCCCTGTACTGCAAATTTTACCTCTACATCGTGCCGAAATCAGCCGTCTGTATCATAAATTGGTAAACTTAAATTAACAGTCTAGCTTATCCCTGCCGTTAGTCTTTCCTACTATGTTTTGCTGCGGTTTTGCCTAATTTCTTTCTCCACTTAGGCGTGTTTATGCTCCCATTTAACTGGCGCCATTTTGAGTTTAATTAAACAAATAAAAATCCAAAAGAACTCAGCTTGATTGAAAAATGTAACCGAATTTAGTGGAGAAAGAGCTTTGGTCTATTATTTAGAAGCTAAGGAAGGTGTGTGTGTGTGTGTGTGTGTGTGTGTGTGTGT
Organism: Ceratothoa steindachneri; assembly: GCA_963969495.1. Classification (NCBI taxonomy): domain Eukaryota; kingdom Metazoa; phylum Arthropoda; class Malacostraca; order Isopoda; family Cymothoidae; genus Ceratothoa; species Ceratothoa steindachneri. The sequence goes on from OZ018320.1 coordinate 71,011,307, forward strand.
GTGTGTGTGTGTGTGTGTGTGTGTGTGTGTGTGTGTGTGTGTGTGTGTGGATAAACTTGGCGTGTTGGTCTCGTGAATTGGAAGTTTGACCCTCTGACTACAAGTTGAGAAATAAACAAGGCGCTGGATTTCCACGCCTCCCAACTCGACTTGGATTCCCTGCAAGAACGGACGCAAAAGATTTCGGTGCTGGTAGATACCAGTAGATATGGATTTCTAAGTGGTAACGAGAGATGCCGCGAGCATTCAATGTGGGTTTGAGCCGTATTTATAACTCCTGGAGACAAAAATTGAAGCCGGTAACTAGAGTTGCCATGTCATCATTAGGGCAAAGGATATATTTTGGTAAACATTATTATATGTGCGTGTGTTGTTCTGTCTTGGATAATGAAGTGCATACAGTATAAGGATAGTTTATATATATATATATATATATATATATAATATATTTATTATACAACATATGAATGTTTCAATTGTTTAATACATTTTTCGTACGTGTATTTATGAGTTGGAATGCGCCTATTGATGTTTTGAAAAATCATTAGAGAATTGCATATTATTTGGGTACACATTCGTGTAGGTTTTTAAAAAGTATAGTGTATGGATGTATGATTGAATGGAATTGTTTGTGTTTGCGTACAGGTGTTTCGTCCGCGGGTGTTTGGTGTGTGTGTGTGTATGTGTGTGTGTGTAGACATGGGTGCAATGTGTCCACAAAGGAAAAAAAATGAGAAACTGAATGAAAATCTCGAGTTTCATTCGACGTCCCAGGTGGGCGATTCACTAGGCTTGTCGGCGCTCCCTCCCGATTCGGAGAATGGGAGAGGGACTGAGACGAGGCACAAAGGCAACTTTGTCTCTGGCCTCCGACCCAAAGCTAAATGGAGGAAAAAGGACCAAACAGCTCCAAGGAGCCAGACTCCAGAGGACCCATTTCAAGTCGATTACATCCCTTCACAAGATTCTGCAGAGAGCCGAGTCACCCCCGCTCAGGGGAAGAGGGGTACGCAATCTCCCACTCCGATAAGAGTATTCCGGAACAGATGAAGATGCAATGTGACCTAAGAAACAATGGATAGACACAAACCAGAGGCAAAAACCTTAGCCACCCCAACTCCTGACTTTTCCTTGTTTAAAAGGAATTGTTCTTGTCTGTGTCCACTCCATTTTGTACCCCCTTCCTCCGTTCTTTTACGCTTCAACGTTTAATTCCATCAATTTAAATCAAACATTTATTTTTCCCAATTTTCGACTGGGGTAGGAAACAAAGAACAAATGAAATTGCATTGATTGGAAACAGGAAAAAATGGAGCTCGCCATGATCAAGCACATTTGGCCACAAACTTTCTGACCCAGATTCAGGATTTATGATGCCAAAACGTTGAGACGAAATAAACCACAGTTTTAAGCCTGGTTTTGGCTTGCAAAGGCTTTATCCCCTTTTAAGGGGATACTTTAATATCTGAATCACTGTATTTGGACTGTTACTGGACTAAAGATAGTAAATTTGAAAGATAAAATTGCCGTAAGTAAAGGGGCACATTTCTTTAGTATAGAAAACGGGATGTTACAGATGAAGGAAAATAGGGCTCAATCGAAAGGTCATGGTGACAAACTGAACAAACACATTCTTAAACATTGATTGCGAGATAAAGACGCATTACAAAACAAAAAAAATCGTACAAATGCAGGAAATCAAGTAAGAAACTATCACATGACTAGTGAACCTATTCTATTTATCTACCACTCGATTTGTAAGCATAGTCAAGATAAGGCTTAACTAATGCTAGGTACAGTTTTAGAATGACCTCAGCACTCCGATTACACTGTGTAACACGATTTTTGTTACATAACAGAAAACAGGTGATTCTAGATGATTTTTAGGCGCCGATTACAAATTTGTCTTTAGAATTTGCATATCACGTCTAATTTTTGTGTAATTTGAATTTTCCTTTTTCAAGCCATTTCACACTTTTGCTCAATATTGTACTAATATGCAATTTTTAATATATATATATATATATATATATATATATATATATATATATATATATATATATATATATATATATTAATAAATAATATATATATATTTAATATATATTAACATTTTTAATATATATAAGACTATATTGAAGCTCAAATATCATTGAATTCTAATTACTGGGTTTTTTTCAGAATTTTTCAGATTAATACATACTTATTTGTGATAACTTTTCTGCCACTGGTAACTGGTAAAGAAGATAACACGTTTATCAAAATTTTGCTCTGATGAAAACCTTGTGATAAGGATCTCACATTGTGTATCGTTTGCTTGGTCAAGTTACTATTTGAAATCTTGTCATGGCTTCAAGTTCTGGACGCGGATATGTAAACAGCCCCAATATATTTTATGTTTGTGGGCAATTCACACTAGTGGCACAACGGAGAAAAATAGAAACAGCAGTAACGATGAAGCAAGCCTATAGATACTATTTTGGATGCAAAGTAGGGGACCAGGATAAAGATTGGGCCCCTCATATTTGCTGCACGCAGTGTAACACAATGTTGACAGCTTGGTTAAATGGGAAGAGGAATGCAATGCCATTTGCTGTTCACATGATATGGTGTGAGCGCTCAAATCACTTTGATGATTGTTATTTCTGTCTAACAAATGTGGCTGGATTTTCAAAGAAAAATAAATCTAAAATTGTTTATCCAAATTGCCCATCACTTCTTCTTGGGTTACAGTTAGGATACACAAAGTACATGTGCTTTTTATGTCTATGGGATAGCAGATATGATAAAAATCACTATAAAAAGCGAGAATGGCCAGCCAGAGAAGAACACATTGTTGGCAAACTTTAATGTTAAGCATGATGCTCTAGTAGATCCAAAATAGTTCATCTTCCACCTCTTCACATTAAATTAGGGTTAATGAAAAATTTTGTAAAGGGTATAGATCAAAGAAGTGAAGGCTTTCAATATTTGAAAAACAAATTCAAAGGATCATTAACTGATACAAAAATGGAAGCTGGAGTTTCACTGCACTACAAATTCGCAGAGTTGTTTCTGATGATTCCTTCACTTTGTGTCTCAATGAAAAGGAACGCAAGGCATGGACATCCTTTGTGGAAGTCACTGAAAAATTTCTCAGCAATTTTAAATCCACAAATTACCGCGAAATAGTAAACAATATGAAAAGCCTATGAAAAGATGGGATGTAGAATGTCACTTAAAATGCATTTTCTGCATTCTCATCTCGATTTCTTCCTGAAAATTTGGGAGCGGATAGTGATGAACATGGTGAACGTTTTCATCAACAAATTTTGGGTATGGAGACCGAGGTACCAAGGAAAATTTAATCCAAATATGATGGGGGATTATTGCTGGTCTTTACAAAAACAAACTTTGATGTCTCACAAAAGAAAAACGAGAAGGATACAGCAAAGTTTCTTTACACTTTAAGTGCATAACAAACTTAATACAATAAAATCTTCATAACTTGGGAGGGAGGGGAGGGTCATAATAAAGAAGGAAGGTCCCCCCACTTTTAAAATATTTTTGCTTAAAAATTACAAAGATTACAAAAAAAGATTTTTTATTTATTAATCGGAACAAATGGCGAAGGGGAGGGGGGGGGGGTCATTACACAAAATCTAGACGTGATAGAGAATTTTGGTTTTCAAATTCAGATTCAGAGCCCTCGAACTAATTAGAAACACTTAAATTAGAAACAGTTAAAATTTGTTGCCTAGTGTTATTAACACTACTCTCCAATTAGTTCTATTCCTAGCACTTTTGCACTGCTTTCTCGGCCGGAGGTCTGAACTTAGCAGAACACGTCAGTCTCTTTCGCAATCTAATATTCCTAAAAATCTCCCATTCAGTTTATAATTACAGTAGATTACACCTACCTATACTAGGTACAGCACACTTGTTTATTTTAAATTCCATTTGCCATTTCCTTGCCCATTGGGATGTATGGGGAATTCATTTTGTAGTACCTCGGTATCAGAGTCAGACCTTATAATCCTAATTAATTTAGTATGACGGCAAACTCGCTCACGTAGCTATTTATACCCAAGTCAAGATCATTATTATATTATATATCAAGAATAACAACGGCTCTAACACTGACCCCTAAGGAACCCCACTGGTACCCCCTCCCCCGACTCAAATTTAATTCCATCTATACTAACTATGTTGTCTGTCAATGAATCCACCTAAAAATCCTTCCATCAATCCCATGCGCTTTTACTTTACTCAAAAGTCGTAAGTGTGGCACCCTGTGAAAAGCCTTACTAAAATCCAAATAAACAATATCGTAATTCCAACTCTATCAGCAGCATCCTACACCTTTCTGTAAAAAAGACAGTGAATTAGTTAAACACGATTTATCCCTAGTAAAGCAGTGTCGAGATTCCTTAATCAACTAATGTTTATTTAAGTGATTCTTAATAGATTTCTCTATTATAGATTCCATCATTTTCCTAATCACTAATATCAAACTCACAGGTTTGTAATTGGACATAATAGTTTTATCCCCTTTCTTAGGTATAAGAATCATATTTGCTTTCTCCCATGTCGTTGGTACAATGTTAGTCGAACGATTTTCAAAATCCTTGAAAAAATCTCATCAGGACCCTGTGTTTTGTTAAATTTGTTTCTATCTAAATCTTTTGAGACTATTCCTTTTGTAATTAAAATATCCTCTAATTTATCTTCCGCATTACTCCTGCAGATCAATGTTTCCTTAGGTACAATTAGAATATCCTCGAGTGTAAATACTGAAAGAAAATATTTATTTAACAATCTAGCCATTGCATCAATATCACTCATTAACTCTCTATCTGTAGTTTTAAGTGGGCCTATTTTATCTTTCATCTTAGTTCTGTATAAATGAAAGAAACCGTTGGGATCTTCCATTTCCTTATTTTCCACTTTAATTTGATAATTTATCTTTCTTATCGTAATTAACTTTTTAATGTCCAGAGATAGCTCATTGTATCCCTGCCTTAATTGACGCTGACCGTTTTTGTTTTTTTTCTATGATTTTCCACTTCAAGCAACCCAAATTGCTGTAAAGTCTTTACGACCAATTCTCCTATGTGAGGGGATGTTAGGTACAGCTTGGGTGACAATACTGCAACCGACTTGTGGACGGTGGCGTTGCCCTCCTGGCCGGCCACAACGCCCGCAGTGAAATCTGCGAGAGCTACTCCAAGCTCTTCGAAAGTTTCTTGGCCCTAAAGGCAAAGGGTTTATTGTATAGGGTACTAAACCCAAGGGGTTTTAGGTATGGCTGGCGTCTCTCGGCACATAGGCACCGTTGAGATCGGCCTCGGATGAAGCGAGAGCCGTTAGCAACTGAAGGAGGCGCCGGGCTCGCGCGTACAAACGCATGATGCACTGTGTAGGCGCAGAGCGAGTGACATATCCCCGACATCAACAAGAAGGATATCAAAGGTGCACATGCAGAAGGAACAGGTCACCGAAATGATACCGATATCGTGGATCGAGTCCACCTTCCGCAATATAGGCACGGAAGCGGATGCATAAAACTCTCATTCGTAATCAAGCTTCGAACGAACGAAGTATCGGTAAAAAGCAAAGCAGTATTTTTTTTAAAGAGCTCATCTGGAGCCTGGCTACTAAGGAAAAACTCGCCTCATCACCTTATAGCTTAATACTAGACTAGATTAAAAAAAAACAATATGCATAAAAACAAATAAAAAAACAAAATCGGCAAAAACAAAACCAAAATGAAAACAAGGAAAAAGTAAGAAGGAAGCACACTGGCGTAGGCAGGAGCCTTCTTACCCGGGGCAGGAACATGCGATCTACAACACTGAGTTAAATGAAATGGAAGAGGCCACCATCCTCCAAAATGTCGAATTATTCACAAGTCTGTGTACACGACCCAGCCCGAGTACATGGGATAAGTGGTAGCGAGCGCACTTGACATGATACTAGGACAAGTATGGCGCGAAGCTCCCCTAGACTGGGACATTCAATGTGAATGTGCCAAACAGTCTGGGGGACAACGCATTCTTTACAAGTGGGTGCAGGTGAGCGCTCCACCAAATGGTGGTGCGTCCCGCGAGTGCACCTTAATCCAAGGGGGCAGAAAGCAACCTTAAGCCGTGGCCTATCTTCTTTGTCAAACAAACCGAAGGGCTGCCCTCATTCCTGGCATGTAGTCTGTGTGAAGAAGAGCGAAGCGCCGTTTGTCGCCAGTCTTCGCGGACTCTTTGGAGCCATCGTCCGCGCGCTCATTTCCCGCAATTCCCACATGGCCAGGAGAATCGGCTTCTCCACCTCTGGAAGTAAAGTCAAGTCGTCGGTCTTCCGCGAGATCACGACGTGCATTGAATGCTGGTGGAGCATAATTTTTGTTGGAGAATATGGAGAAAAAAGGTCGCGAAAGATTCTGCCACGGACGCAGGGTCTGAGATTGCGGTGCTGTTCTCTTTTGACTCCCTCCAACACCTCTGCAAGAGGGGTCGCCATGAAGGCTGGCGGGTGTGCTTCGAAATATACCTGAAGCTAGTCCTAGCTCGACGATATTCACCGACAGCCAAATCCTTCAGACGGCGCTTATAGCGCATGTAGGCATATCGTTTCTGTTTGAGGGCAAGCAGTCTCACATTCCGTCCACCAAGTGGTCGGCTTGCAACAACGACCAGACGTTCTTGGAAGAGAAGGTAGGAACACGGTACTGATATTGCCGTAGAAGAACTCAACGACCTCAGCGACCGACCTAAACTCCTTGACTGGGACAGAAAAATCAGTCATTTCCTGAAATTCGGACCACTGTCCCTGTTCCAAGCACTACAAGGAGGTGGTTTCAGGCGGCAACACCTCAGAAAATGAGAGTTGAATGGAAAAGTGGTCACTACCATGGAGATCACCGCCCACCACCCAGCCAAAATCAGGTTGAGCATCTGGAGAGCAGAGGGGCACAACGAGGCAAGAAAATGTAGCGGTCCTCGGGGAATGATACGTAAACTAATCTACTTTCAGCCCTTAAGGAACTGACCCCTGAGATCGATCCTTTAATCTCCACAGAGAGGGTGTCTACCGTTTAAATCTCCGAGCAAAAGAAATGGCCTCGGCAACCGTGCCACGTCGCGCCGGAACTCGCACGCGTCGAAGTCGACTGACGGTGGAATGTACGAAGAAAAAAACTATAGGGACTCCTAAGATTTGCTGCACTAACACTGCGCATCCTACTGCCAGGCTCCGATCCTGTGTTGGTGGGGTCGCAAATCTGATACCACGGGATGGTCGGCAAAAGGCACGCGACCAGCATGGTCTCTTGAAAAAAAAAAATACCTAACCGTGAAGAAGACGAGATGAACCTACGAAGCTGCTCCCATTTGGCTCAGAGTCAACGGCAATTATTTTGAAGGAATATGTCCTCTAGGCATAGGTCGGAGGTTATGAGGGGCCTCTATTCGAAGTGAAGACCCGCATGGGATTGACGTACGCTTCTAGGAGGACTTAGAGGGGGGAAGGTTGGGTTCGCCATGCCAGCCTTTTCCCCCATCCGCCTCGAAACATTTGGCGGACGGTGCCTCTTAGGAGACGGGGCCCCTCTTTTGGAAGGTCCCGCGTCTGCGAGTCACGCGTTTCAGCCCTAAGTGTGGGTGCTGTAGAAGCAGCTCCTTTGGTATTGTCCTCCTATCGGCGAACAGTTTTAAAAGTTCCGAAGAAGGCATCACGACCACATTGTCGGGTTGCCTCCTGAGTCTAATGATTCGGTGGTGGCGCGCAGTCATTTCTCCTTACGGGAAATGGAGACGCAGGAAGAGGTAGGGAGATCCCTGGCTTTAGTCGAGACTGGATGTGAACTCTTTGTGACGCCAGCGTTACCAGAAGATTGACTGGGTGGGAAGTACGCGCAGACAGGTACCAAATGGGCGCGAAAGCGCCCATGCTCGTAGGCCTGGAGGGTCCAGGAGCAAGGGATCTTCTTTTTCTAATTGAGGCATATGACGTCGCAAGTAGCGCTGGGCGCGCCAGAGCCAAGTCCTTAGGCTCGTGAAACGAGATACAATCCACAGCCTCAAAGGCCAGGAGTTCCTTCTCCATGAGATACGCGCCACATTACTTCGATAAACCAGGGTGCGGCTCTACGCAATTGACACACTTTAGCCATACACGATAGGGAATTGTCGTGTATGGTCTTAGCAATTTACACATAGTTGGTGAAACCCCGACTTTGCACGTTTACATGAGCAATTTTTATGACCAAAGCTATGGCTGTAGTAGCTCCTCCACGGCATTTGGATGAAAGCCTTCACGCCTTAACGATACCAACCGGCACCCAACGACTCAGGGAGCAAGGAGGATCAAACGTGACGAAGAGTGTAGGAAGGGAGGGGTCTAGAGCTCCCCCAATGTTTTCTAATCACATGATCAACCTTGACTGCATCTTTGTCATCCAGCCCTTTGATTGATGTCTTCTAAAGAGTAGTCTACAATTAGCTCGCATAAACGACTCCTTTCACGAATTTCATGTTAGAGTGCAGTGTCACACTAACTGGCAAGCCATAGTGCGTTTGAAGGGCACTAATAATGGTAGCCTCGGAAGGTTCTACTAGACTCGCCAGAAGCCTCCCTTCCCAGAAAGGGGTTTACCTTCGGCTCTTTACCAGTCAATCTAGCTAAAGCTCTCCTTTGATGGAGCATGTGGCCTTTGGCCAATTTGCTGCCAAAAGTGGAGCGAATAATTAAAAAGCTCTTTAAAACAGCGGGCTCATAAATGCCAAGTAATCTCTGAATGAAAGGGTCCCACGTAATCGAGGCTCCATTCCCTCTACTTGCGATATCTGTCTTGGTCTGTAGATTCCTGCTCAATGGCGCCTCGGGGCCAAACGTGCCTATTTTGGCCTGGGCGTTGCCGAAACGGCAGCAGATCTATCTGTCTCCGAAGCATCCGCGGAGGAAAAAGAATCCCTCGTCCTATATGATCTCTCTCTATCTTTCCTTTTCTATTTTTCGAAAGGATGGCAGTGAGTGAACCCACTTCTACCTCCTCCCCATCCCTGAAGGAGGCCCCATGGCCGGACGGACCATCCACGCCTAATCTTTCTCCAAGATGGATAAGATGTTGGTCGTCAAAGGGAGGAGTCCCTCTTCCCCTTGGCGTCTGGGACCCCATCATAAATTACCCATTCGCAAAAGGTCGCAGCTCCCAACTGGGGGGCCAGAGAGAAAAGGCGACAGGATGGATATCTCTAGTAGGACGTAATAATCCTCGACAGGATGGTCAGAATCCAAAGATCTGTTGCGGCAGACCCAGAGACGGGAGCCCAGACTTTTAGTTGGCCTGGCAGTCAACAAATTCCTTGTTGACTGCCCGCCCACGAGAACGGTCAATCTCCTTAAGGCCTAGTCTCTTGCAACCTGCGAGTTTTAAAGTGTTGTTTTCGAGGTTCCAACGCCTCTTTGCTGATACGGCATGAGGCTGGTCAAGTCCTCAAGCTTAGAGATTGCTGAAGGAAGAGTCTTAGAGAAATAGGAATGCTGAGAGGGAGGAGGAAGTGAACCAACAACTTCCCTAAGCCCCTCAATGAGTTCGGTGCAACCGAACTCATTGATAGAGCAGGCTTTGATTTGAGAGAAATCAATACAATTCACGTAGCAGCTAATAATTTAGAATGAAACGGAAAGTGCTATTAACCAGCGAGGCAATGGTCATTCATATGATAAGGGGATGGGTAAGAAGATGTTATTTTTTTAAAGTGGTACTTGCTAAGTATTCAGTTTACCGTTTATTTTCTGGTTGTTTTCAGTGAACCGCGTCGGGTTTCTAGTTGTTCTCCGTCTACCGCGTCTAGTTTCTCGTTGTTATCCGTCAACGGCGTCTTGTTTCTGGTTGTTTTCCGTCTACTGCGTCTAATTTCTGGTTGTTTTCCGTCTACTGCGTATAGTTTCTGTTTATTTTTTCGCATATAGCCTAGTTTTTGGTTGTGTTGGTTAGGTCAGTATTCATCACAAGTGTGCAATCTACCGTGCAGTTTGTTTAAGTTTACGATATACCGTCTAGTCTTTGGTTGAGGTTGTGATCTGGTTATGTAAATTATGATGGATACAAAAATAAGCATCCCTAAACTACTTAATCTAAACCATACTTAGCCTTGAACTATGTAGACGGCACCCAGAACTGGCAACCTGAAGTTTAACACGAGATTCCGAACCACGGTTCGTTATAGCGTATCGCCGTAAAGGCGACCCCAAAATTTACTCTATCCGATGTGGCTCAACTTCACTGTAATCGGAACGCTATATTTACACTCGGCTCAGCCGTAAAAGAGAAAAAATAACGGGACATAAGGGAGTAAGATTGAATGAAGGTGAATCGATTGCAATGACTAGGGTAGGAGGATATTTAGCAAAACCTATAGAAATGGTCCCAAATACTCGGAAATCAGAATTTGGAACTTTTGCGGAGGAGTAGGGTAGGGACAGAGCTTTGGAATGGGCGGCAATAGATGATTAAGGCACTACCATCTGCCACACGGACATTAAAATTTGCGAAGTTGCCCCGCCACCATCGGTCCTTATTTCATTTGAGCCAGACCGCGCATTTCCTTTATCATTATGGTGAAATGACAATGGTCCTCTTAAAGTAAAATGCAGCAAACAAACTCGGCTTGCTGTTTTATATATATTTTTTTTAAAGAGATGCAAGAGGAAATTGGTTGTAAGTTGCCTGAAAAATAGTTACAAGATTGGCAAATGGTCACAGAGTGCTATCATACGAAAGTTTCGTCATTTATATAGTTACACTAACCTTTCAATTGTCTTTGTATTTGAATTAATTCATTAATTAGAACTAAGCACAAACGAAACCTTAATTTCTGCCCCCATACTACCGGCATCCGAGCGAAGTCTATTGAAACCTAGCCTCAACCATCGAGCAAACTAATGAAATGTTCCAAGTTTAAAATAAACACGAGTTATAGCAACGGCTAAGAACAACGAACCAATAAAAGAACCCCCTCCCCCCTAAAGGAGGGTGAAAACATCCCTGAAAACAATGGAGATGGAGGGTAAGGGATTCGTGTAGAGGTGGGGATTGGACTCAATAGGCCACTACGTTCTAGAAGCTTTGAAAGCCACCCAAATCCCATGAGACACGACGGGTAAAATGTTGCTCCACTAGCCAACCTCCAGTTTCGATGACAGGAGCAGGTAGGTACAGGTGAGTCGGTAAGGGCTGTTTAACCTTTTTGCCAGACCAGAATTCCGTACGGGGTTGTTGGGGAAGAGAAAATATATGGGGGGTGATACCAAGGTGCCCTTTTATGAGGAAAGAACAGCACACGAACAGTGGAAAGGGTGCGTCGAGAGTATTTCACTGCCCATATAACAATGGAGCTATTGAACTGATGTCATGGCCCTCTTGATCCCCCTTGTGCTAGTCACGTTGGGGATAAGGCACC